>JASCZW010000088.1:46327-99958 GCA_034211315.2 Aedes japonicus | reverse complement strand
AAAGCACTCAGAGTCTCTTGTGAACACGCAAATTGCTTTATATCACTATCGAACAATAAAGAGCTGTTCCGGAACCACCTAGAGTTTACAATATCTTAATGTAATACTGTTGAACAGCATTTTAGAACTGTGTAATTTAAATAGTTGAATTTGATTACCCATGATGGACCCGCTGACGGCTGTGAATCGATATTATGCAGAAATAAAAACATTACGAACAGCAAATTAATGCTGTACAGAGCCCCCAGGTTAATTGGTCTGTAAACCGCAGAGAAACCCAAACAGTTTGAGTTATCAGCCCAAACTCAAGTTTTCATATTTACTAAGATCGCTCAGAGTCTCTGTAGACACAAATACTTGATATCATTGTTAAACAGCCACTCAGAGCTGTACAGAGCTACTCAGACCTCATCATCGCTTAGTATAAAACTGTTGAAAAGCAACTCAGAGCTGTGATGAGCTACCCAGAAATGCTTCATATGAACTACTTAGAGAAGCTAAATAATGTGAGTTACCAGGCAATGGCGTAAAGTTTTTTTTAAGCTCCTGCAACCACTCAGAGTTTCTTCTCTTCTAAACACAAGTCTATGATACCACTATTAAACAGCCACTCAGAGCTCGTTGTTGCTTCTAGGATAAAACTGTTAAACACCAAGTCAGAGGTGAACAAAGCCACTCAGAGCTTAGCCACAAACAGCAACGCAGAGCTGTGTCGAGCTTCCCAACGTAAACATTGAGAGTTATCAGCCCACAGAGTAAAGTTTTTTTAAGCTCTCTACTTACACGAATTTCTTCTTTCAAACACAAGTCTACTGTGCCATTGATACCACTATTGAACAGCCATCAGAGCTGCACAGAGCACTCAGAGCTCGTTGTTGCTTCTAGTATAAAACTGTTGAACACCAACTCAGAGGTGTACAAAGCCACACCAGAGCTCAGTCACAAACTAACAATTCAGAGCTATGTAGAGCTACCCAGAGCTTATAAATGCGTCATCTTAACTGCTTAGGGAAACTAATAAAATGGATTATCAGGCCGCAGTATCAAGTTTCTCTAACCTCCTCAGATCACTCAGAGTCTCTTGTAAGGCAACTTGTACAGTATAATTGTTTATTAGCGTGACTAGTCAAACGCCAAAGCAAGATGAAAATCAGTATTATGTTGTACGCCTAAGAAATATTCTCAACAATGAATGGTTCATCGAGACATCAAGAACAGATTACATCGCAATTACGTAGATTTATTTAAAAATCTTCAGTGAAGACCCAAAGACGAAAGCGCGTACGCGATTTCTTCCATTGGTTGTGTTTGTCATTTCAAGTTTCTTCAAGGACTTGTGCTGCAAGCAACAGTCGCTTGAGAACTACTTTTACATCTGTAAAACAGTTTCAATATTATGTTTTTGGCCTTTCTATCAAATAGTTACGACGACCACGAACAAAGATGATGCGATTTTTTCATTCGCCAAACTAGAGATGTTGAACTTCCTCTCATGGAACCGACGAGGGCACTAAAAGTCCAAGCAAAACCAGAGTGGGTAGGTTGAGAAAGGCTACATCCGCATATTGATGAAGGAAAGTTGAACAAAATACTCGGAACGAGTTTGGTATCTCCTGATTTTTTGTCTTCAACCCAAACAAACTGGGTAGGTGCGAACAGTTTGGGACGCACTAGCTGAAAAATAACGGTGTGTCACTGAATTAAATGTTGTTGGCTGGGTTAGACAAACTGACGCCCCTTTGTCTGTACTCATCCGGTTTCGTCACAGTGGGAATGCGTGGTGATATACGGCAGATGTTTCCACCAAGTGTGGTTTACGATGGAAGATCACGAACGTCACGGTTTCTTGTGAGGAAAGCCCACGGATGCCAGAACCCCTACCTTCGTTATGCAGGTGATGACATTTGGGGCTTGTTGTTCACCCAGTTGCACCCAGTATGCATAAACTTGAACACTGGAAAATATGCAGGACCATACCGAAAAACCATAGTCAAGAATCATTACGTGTACAACATGTTAGCGAGCACGGAGCGGGAAACGAGGTGATTCAGCTAGCTTGAGAAGTTTAGCATGTTCACGCTCAAGCCGGAGTCGAGATGCGTAACTGGATCTCTAACACTCTTACGGTACTCGCTTTCTTACGGATGGAAAGGATCGGCGAGCTGAGCGTAAATTTAGGGCGGAACTAGCGACAGAAAAGGTTCTGGGCATGTGCACAGGAGCCGGAAAAGTTCTTCAAATTCTCGGACATTTCGCATTTAAAGAACTAAATATTTAATTCAACATACGTAACAGCGCCGGGTTCCCCACCTTCAGCGCCATTGTCGTGATTTCACCGAACTCACTGGCCGAATCCATGTCGGAAGGCTTCCGACATCCGGAGCTCATCTTTGTTACGCACTATCACACAGTACAATACAATTACGATTTTGACGATCAATGCCTTACTCTTGTGATACTCCTAGTTTGTGAAACTCCAGCAACACAGTGGGAAAGGACACTGAGGGGTCATTCAAATCTAATCAACTCAATGTTTCCGAAAAGGGTTAAATAACATAAACTTCTTACAATATGAGAAGTGGCATTCTCTTTTCCAGATTTTGCTATGGTATGATTGATTAAATACATAGTACATGCTATACTCTCTACACTGGAGTGACCACGTCAGAATCCGAACTGCTCCTCAAGCAAGATGTTATGCTCGTCGGCAGACGAGAGAAGCCGACGATGGATCGCTTTCTCTCAAATAGTTTCGATATTCCTGAGAGAAGGTTGATGGGCCTTCATAGCTCTTAGAACATGAAGAATCTTTCCCCAGGTTTCTGGATGGGAATGACTTTTCTGACTTCCAACACGAGGGGAAGTAACCAAGTCGGAGACATTGTCTGAAATCCATCACCAGATGGTTATAGCACTGGGAATAACGTACAGTACTAGGAGTTTGGCTTTGAAAGGCAGAATGTTGTTATGATGGGGGAAACTAAGGACTTTTGGTTACTATGGTTGCTAGGTACTAACTATCAAAGAATCAACTGACTGCTGCGATTGCTTTCCTCAACAAAGTCACGTCAGAATAACCAATTTAAGGAACGGACACGGCGAATTCGGTAATCGAACTAAGCGATGAATAAAACGATCGATTTGTTAAGAGGTTCAAAACGAATGACTGTATTTCAAGGGGTCGATCGAACGTAGTGAAACATGCTGTTTCCACAAGCACAAAAGAACAACGCAAGAAAACCAAAATTGTCAACCGAAACGTAAGAAGGAGTTTCTCAACTTAAAAGAAAGCAAAATAACCAAACGACAATAATAATTAGCACTAGAAAGATTTCGAACAAGAAAAAACTGTTCACAATGAATATAAATAGGCACTTGTTATTACAACACATTTTCTTCCACTTGTCTACACTTCCACAATGATTGTAGTTAATTGGTTTATACCGTTTTCTAAAATAGCTGCGCTCTGTGTAAGCTTTCCCTACATGGTTACTATCCTGCTCTATTGAAAGAAAAAAAAACAACACTAGAAATGTATGTAAATTGCCATTTGTTTCAGTAAAAGTTAAGCGCGCTTCAACAAGAATAGGGCAAAAGGCCTAGTTCGGGTGAGAAATATACTATAATAAACTTTGTTTGTATCTTTATCATATAAACAGTATCGTAAGCTACCTATCATCAGTTGAATTAGTCAAATCGATTCTTTTTTTTATCATTGTAAACGTTACGTTAGAGAAAGTAAGTAAAAATCATTGCTACCGTTGCAGGTTAGGAATACTTGAATTATTGCACCTACGCGGAAACCGAACTATGTAGCTCGGAGCAGAATTGGTTTATAAGCAATTCTAGCAGTGGGTGGAATAACATATAAACTATTGCGACACCGATTCCCTCTAATCACTACCGTTATAAGTTTTAGGCAGAGTAACGATTTGTTTTACGTTTTCAGTTTTCCTTATTGTAAAATTTTCAGTTAACATGGATAAAAATAGACAAATTCCTCTAAAAACACGGCGCTTTGCTTCGCGTCAAACAGTTTCCCGATAAAATTTATTCCCGATTCAACGATAGTGGCCGCTCCCCGTCCCGACTTCTATATTAAATACTTCAAACTTTTTTTTTTTGTTCTTTTTTTGGCAACGTTTCCCTAACAATTCGTTTTTCTTCCGGTTAAATACTTTTAGTTTTCATTCTAGAAAAATTGCAATCCAAAGATTCGCGTCTCCGCGGTTGTTTCATACTTGACTTATGTCAAAATTCGTTAGTTTTTTTCTTCTTCGTTCACAACTACAGGTAGTTTTTTTTTAAAGAGTTATTAGTACACTTGTTTGGCGTACTTCCGTCTCAACGAGCCGGAAGTTAAAACTCGACATTCGAACTTAAGTTAATAATTAATAAATACACAAATTGTAAAGAATATAAAACCGCTGTGATAACATGCTTACTAACTACTATCGCCACTAAACCATCGCGAGTTTCGCGAACGAAACAAAAACCTTTATCGTTGTTCTCAAAGTATTAATAAGTGTATGTGTGTGTGTGTGTTTAAAAAGAGGCGAATTTCACCCATCCCTCTGGCTTAGGTAAAAAGGGCAGCGCTTTGTGCATTCCCCATTGCGGGACTTCTTCGGAGGAAGAATTTACTTAGTACTGATACCAAGGCTGCCGGCGGACCCAACGCAACCGGTGGTTGGTCTGATCCGATCGGATCTTGATGCTGGCTCCCTCGGCGGCGCGGACCGTTTCCTTGACCTGAAAACAAACGCAATCAATTAAAGTCCATTGAAATCAACCCATCGCATCAAGACTTACGCTCTGCATCAGGTTCTGCGCATTGCCGACCAACATGTCCGTCGCTTCCCGATCCTCGTCGGAGCCCTGAGCACCCAACATGGTGGCCTTGACGGTAGATAGAATCTTCAGCTGCGTTCCGATCGTCGGTATCCTCTCGCAGACCTGCAGCAGGTTGGTGCGAATTCTCTTATCGGTGCACTGCCGGGCCAAAATCTTCGCCAATCGGGTCACATCCTCCGAGGCTTCGGCAATCTTCTTTGCCGTGGCAATCAGCTCCCGCTTGCTGCCCTTGGAGTCGGCGCGGACCAATTCAGAGAGACGTGCCATGAGTACGGCCATACGCTTCGCAGCGGCAATAATTTCGTTGTCCTTGGACGACCACTGGCGCACTTCCTGGTGCAGACCATGGGCAGCCATGAGAATGGGCTGGTTGGCATTGGGCATTCCCTGGAACAGTTCATCCTCGTCGTCTGTCTCCGGCGGCGGGGGACGTACCGGAGGAATATTTTCCCGTGGCAGTGGAGGACGTGGAGGAGCAGCTTCATGCTGTGGTGGCTGATGCTGCTGCTGCTGATGATGCAGATGCAAGGCAGAGAGGTCTGGCATTTCCGGCACCTCAGGAACATTGTTGATGGCACTGCGAATGTTGCGCACGTTTTGGAGGAGCTGAAATACATTCGCGGTTAGAATCAGATCTACAAATCAGTCATTTCAATTCTGTACTTACTTGCTTATTGGCTTCCCTCCAGTTTGAGGCGTGAATCGGATCGTTGATGTTGGTCGAAACGTTCTTGGCTTCCTGCACCATGGGCGAAATGGAAGCCTGCAGCCGATCGGACGCGTCGTTGACATTGGCGATGAACTCCGGATCCTCGGAGTTATCGCCTTCCTGTTTGGCCACCAGGAGCACTCGGTTGGCCAGTCGAGCTTCGCTGGAAGTGTTGTCCACCATCTTCTGTGGCTGCCGCATACGGATGGCTTCGTCGCAAAGAATCGAATGCTTCTGCATTTGTCGCTCGGAAGCAGCAATGAAGTCCAGTGGATCAGTAGCCTGATCGCAGAGGGTTCTCATTCGCAGGATCGTATCCGCGTACTGCTGTTTGAGATTGTTGAGATGCTCTTCCGCGGCCTTGCTGGTAGGGTAGTTCATACGAATGCGCCCGGCAGAAACAAGCTGCGGAGTCAAACTGTCAACCTGGGAGGCGGACGACAGGAGGACTTCGGCTAGTTTTTTGTTTCCTCCCGAGCCACCAGCGGCCACCATTCGGCTTGTTTTGGAAGCGCGATCACTGAAGTTTTGCAACTTATTGGACTTCTGGTTAAAGTTCTGTTCCCGACCAGGAGTGCCTTCCGGAAGTGCAACCGCTTCCATGAATTGCTTCAACGGAGAAGAAATGTCGATAAAGTCTTCTACTACGCGATTTACAACGGCGTCCTGAATCTGCTTTTTCAAGCCATGCAACTTCTCGTTCAAACGACGAGATACCTCCTGAGCTTGAGCTGAGTGACCCAAGCCATTGGAGCACATCTGTCCGAAGTCATGCGATAACTGCTCGACTTCATCGCAGAGCTGCATAACTTCGGCCTTCTGGTGGCCACTAAGACCTTCAGCGACCTTACGACCCTCGTCAACGATCAATGCGACCGCCCGCTGTCCAAGTCCACGATCATCCTGAGCGGGGTTTTGCAACCAACGGCAAGCCTGTTCCAAGCGCCCCTGAACAGTGTGAGCCGTCTGCTGGAGCCCTGCCTTGTCAACTCCCATAATAGCGTTCAACACAGACTGCTCCATATTTCCCAGCTTATCACGGATGTCCCGTGCGATCGCTTCCGCGTGTGGAGTAGTTCCCTTCCCGTCATGCCGAAGGTCACAAAGCGTATTAGCCATAGCGGTAATATCTCCAGCCAATTTCCGAATAATATGCGAATCCTGTGGTAAACAGCGATCTGACACCTTCAACCCGTTATCCACAATCTGCCGCAATGCCTTTTCTCCAACGCCACCCCGAAGCGCATAAGGATTCTTCAACCATTCATTAGCTGCTTCCATCTTGTTGTTGATTGCATTGTGAATCTTCTTCAACACCGTCAGATTGTCCAACTCGCTCTGATCCTCATCGTAAGTCGTCAATTGCAACACCCGAATAATCTCCTGGATCTCTTCGCTCATCCTGGAGGCCAAATAGTTCCTATTCTCCGCCGCCTCATCCGATCCCTTGCCGTTCTGTTCGGCGATCAGTATGAACACCTTCATGCTGCAAATCAAGATCGGCGCCAAAATCTTCACCTGCTCCAAACATCGCACCAGAATCTCACTGTGCACCTGATGAGTCAATTCCTTTTCCCTAGCGCCGACCTCCCTCGAAACCTTACTCAAGCACGGGCTCAAATCCTTCAAAAATTGCACCAAATCCTCCATAGTATCGATGACCTCGGACACGGCCAAATAGTCCAGCACTCGCTTGCACTCCCGTATGATCTTCCGCACTTCGGACTCGTCGAAGCACAGCAATAGCGACGAAGTGCCCTGCAGAATGCCCCTCGATCCCTCGATCAGCTTCTTCCGCGCTGGGCCGGAAAACGGATCCACTCTGAGCATGCCGGATGCCTCCTCCAACAGCTCCGCTGCGTTCTCCACCCGTGCCAGTGCCGAGGGCATGTCCTGTTTGAGGATGTCGTCGTCCGAATTGTGTATCGTTTCGCGTCCGACCCGAACCAGGTTGGTGACCGCCAGCGAAACGGCCTGCACCGGGCGGCTGAGATCGGGCATCGCGTTGCCATCTTCGGCTTCCTCGTGCAGTATCACCAGCCGGGAGACCTGAGGGGGAAATGAGAAGGGGGGAAAAGAGGGTGGTTAGAAAGCAATGCTGATGGGAGATAATAAACTGGTGTTCGAAGATTTGATAAGTAACTAGGTTTGGTGGGGACTAATACCAGCTACTGGTACCAAAATGATAGACGATCTTCTGATTTGTAGACGAAAACTGTTGAATACTTCGTAGAAAAAAGAATTTCAAACATCGTTTGAAAGATTCTCTCCAAGTCTCTAAACTTTTTTTTCAGAATTAACGTTTGCATTTAAAAAAATGATTTTTTTCGGATGGTGATAATAAAGAGTTAAGACACAAAATTGCTTTTGATAAATTTCCCATGGAAGGTAATCATTTAAGCTTACTTGCAAAAAAAAATCTACGCCCTTGCGAGCGGCCTTCCGGCAGTTAACCGGAACATTCGCCTAGGCGGACGAAAACATGCATGAAGGCGATTCGCCAGGAAAATCGAGTTGACCATCTTATTCGTCCGCTGCCGCTGCGTCATTGCAGCTCCAAAACCAGTGGATGCGACTTCCACTTCCTGACATGTATGTTCATGTTCGCCAGGTACTTTTTCACTGTTTGGCCGGTTGAACCGACCTCCCGGCCAAGCGCACACAGCGATGTAGCCACTTTTCCCTCGGTCTTTCTCTTCAGCCTCCTTTGGAGCTTCTTGTCGCTCAGGATCGCCGGCCGTCCGGAACCGGGCTGTCTTTCGATGCTCTGATTGTTGTCTGATAGTGCCAAGATTTTGTAGATGCCGAAACGGGCGTATCTGGCATCCACAAAGTGCCACACGATGTCCGTTTTCGACGCGGGGGGGGGGGGGGGTGCCGTTCTTTGAACGCGCACACTTCTGAACGGAGTTGCTTCACTGTTTTTGCCGTCACGGTTAGAGTTCGACTGATAGAGCTGTCAAATTTTGTCTGCTGACTCATGGGTTACTATGGTTGATGCTGCATTGTTTCGTCAGTGCGGGTGAAGGTAAACCCTTGAAAAGTCGGCTATTTTTGTTCATTTTTTTAAATGCAAACGTTACATCGACTACTAGAAGGCGACGGACTCAGTTCCTTACTCGTACCCTATCAAGGCACTGCAGTTGTACAAGGTAGATGGTGGAATCATCAGGCTATTACACAGGGTGTCTACTCATCTGTAAGTACAAAATTCCCTGATTTTTCCAGGTTTTTTCCAGGTGCTTAACATAAATTTCCAGGTAAAAAAGGCAAACGAATCATATATAGATTTTTGGAGGTAAATAAATAATTCAAACAATCAAATTTCTCAAAAAAATGTTTAACAAATGATTTATTGACCAACAACCAGATAAAAACGGGCTTGTCATCATTTCTTTTTCAATATTTTAATTTCTTCTTCGAGTTTGGCCGGTTCTCGTTGAGCATCTTCCAATTTTTTTGCTTTTTTGGCCGGCAAGGCTCTTGTTTCTGAATCTCGTTGTCCTTTTTCTGATTATTAAGCTTGCCCATCCGCATCCTCTTTCTTCCGACGCTTGATGTCTTCGACGTACAGCGAGTGAGCATTCTTAGCTCTCAAAATCAGCGATTTTGGAATCGACACATTTTCTATGCCACCTTTTATGGCAATCGCGTCATACACTGTCCTGCGAGAAACCACCGATTCATCCCGCATATTATCGAATAGGCATTCAGCGTTAATATAAAATCCTCTTTCGACAACCGAGTTACCATGCGATAAACAACACACAATTTTAATAATTGTAAAAAGTTCCTTGTTTTCGCCATTTAGCAGGTCACGCCAAAACACATCAACGCGCGTTTTCCTCCGATTGAAGTTCCACCAAAACCCCGCTAATTTGTCCGTGGTTAGTAAATATAGACAACAGTTTTTCCATGCGTTTCTTTGCTAAATCTTTTTGTGAGTTGATCAGACCTGGATCGATTGACGAGCATGCTTTGGTAAGTGATAATGTTAGAGGGGATCTAACCAACAGCTTGCAAACGATGGTCTTCAAAAAGGTTCGGCATTCATCACGGAATTGTAAGATATCCTTTTCCTTAACGTTACGAAGTTTCCCGAACTTTTTAACGTCAAAACCAACGACGACACTCTTGGCGGTCAAATGATTTTTAGTGTCGTTAATGGCCTCCAAAGTCAAGGAAGAAAGCTTTTGCAAGCTCGGTACAGATGATTTGGTACCAGGAAGAATGGTCGACTCTTCAAGAAATGTTTCGACTTGTCTGGCGTCCGAGATTGACACGGATTGGCTCACGGTCCTTTAGAGAGTTCCGACTTGACCGGCGTTCGAGAGGGACGCGGATTGATTTACGGTTCTTTAAGAATTTTCACTTTATCGGGGTTCGGGAGTGCTCCGGATGATTTCACGGCTGTCAAGAAATGTGTCGACTTGTCTGGTGGTCGAGAGTGACGTTAATGGGTGCACGGCTCCTTTGGAAACCCTTATTGGAGCGAAGAGTGCTGCAGATTAATTCGCCTCTCCCAGGGAAATATTCCGACTAATCTTCGCGTGATGACCAATTCTGTGACCTTGGATGTATTTTAGAAACGCTGAAAGCAATGGAATAATTTCATATTAAATTTTAATGTTAAAGGTAAATCAAATGCGAAAAAAATACTTACAATGAGGGCACATCAGGTTCCACACATTTACGATTTTGAATTGA
Source organism: Aedes japonicus (assembly GCA_034211315.2). NCBI lineage: Eukaryota > Metazoa > Arthropoda > Insecta > Diptera > Culicidae > Aedes > Aedes japonicus. The sequence continues at coordinate 89,688 of JASCZW010000088.1, read as the reverse complement.
TAATAATGGCTGGCCCGCACGCAGGGATGCCAGATATTATTTTCAAAAGTCTGTGATAAATGTCTGGGAATGTCTATAAAAGTCTGTCAATTTTTTTTTAGAAAATTCGACTTCTTTCAACGAAAAGACGTAATAAGAGAGCGAGTTATGTCATTATCACTATTTTTGTGATTATGTAAACATGCCTGCATCTATTTCTTGGATTGTATGCAACCTCACACTATTGTTTCATATTATTAAAGTGACACTGAAGCTTTAAGCATTCGCATAGATGACACAATTTTCCACAGTTTTTTTCCCCTGTAATGCTCTTTCCAGTTTTGTATTTTAAAATCAAAATTTAGTTTTTATTTGATAAATTCAACAGACTTTTTTTTGACTCAACAATAACAATTGATGGTGTGTACCATATTTTAATATGGTGTCATCATCACTAGATTATCAATATCATTATGGTCATATGAATGATTTTTGTATAGACTGCTTCTTCGGTTAGTCAGTGATTATCTCTTAAATTTCAAAGAAACTCTCTCCTGATCTTCTGCAAGGCTATTTGCTTTATTCTGGGAAGTTTCCTCCTGAACTTCAGGCAAAATTCCTCATGAACTTCTTGGTAGTCACTCCTTATTTTCTTCGAAATTCACATTTAAGAACCCAACCTTACCTTCCAGAAACATTTGGTATTATTTTTCCTGAACACTTTCTAAACTTCTGATAAGTCCCATCCTGAACTACGAGGAAAGTTTCTGCAAAACTTTGAGAAAGTACTCTTCAGAATTTCTTGGAAAATCTTCTTAAGTTGCTAGAAATTTCTCCCTGAACATCTGAGAAATTCTTTTCTGAACTGCCGAAATAATCTCTTCTGAACTTCAGAGAGTATTGTCCTGAACTTCGGGAAAGTTTGTTCCTTAATTTCTGAGAAATTCCTGCTTCAACTAGTAGAAAGATCCCCCTATACTTTTGGAAAGTTCCTTCCTGATTTTGTCAAAAGAATCTACCATGAATTTTGAGATTTTGTGAACTTCGAGCAGTTCTCATTCTAAAATGCTGGAATGTTTGATTCGGAACTTTAGGGAAGCTCTCTAGCACTTCTGGATAGTTCCAACTGAACTTTTGGTCTCTTCGCAACTTCTGAGAAGTCCTCTTGTGAACTTCTGAGGAGTTCTATACTGATTTTTTTGAAAAATTTCTTCTTGACCCTACAGGTGTACCTACCTCTCTGGTAGGTTTCTTCCTAAAATTCGGGGAAGATTTTTCCTAAGCATATTCTTTCCAAACTTCTGATTGGTCCCATCCGGCACTGCGAGGAAAATTTTATTCCAAATTTTTTAGGAAAATTCCCTTAAATTTGTTCTTGAAGTTTCTTCCTGGACTTCTGAGAAGTCCTCTTCTGAACTTTTGGGAAGTTTTCTCCACAACTTTGGGGAAGTTTGATCCGGAAGTATTGGGATTCGTGTTCAAATTAGAAGGAAATACTCTTTTCTATTCTTTTCTCTCTAAAGAATTTTGAGAAATCCTTATATTGAAATGCAGAAAGTTCTCCTCTAAGCTTTGGAAAAGCTGCCAAGCCCTTCTAGGAAGTTCCAACTAACATTTCGAGAAGTTTCTTCCGAAACTTTTTCTAAGTTATTTCCTGAACTTGAGAGAAGTTCTTTCCTTAACTTCTATGACGCATCGTCCTGGGGATTTTTTTTCCAGATTTTTTGAGAAATTATAGGTAGTGCCCTTCTTGGTTATCTCCTGTCTAAAATTTGAGGAAGTTTTTTTTCTGAACTTCTGGGAAGTTTAAGCTTGAATTTCTGGGAAAAACTCCAAAACCTCTGAAAAATTCTAAACTTTAGAGAAGTCCTCGCCCCTCCACTTCTTCCTGAAGCTCTATAAGTCCTCTCAAGATTCTTGGGGAAGTTCTGTCTTGAAAGTCTGGTAAGTATGATCTTGAACTTCGGTAATGAATTTTTGAAGCTTCTTCTTGCATGAACTGCTTGCTCCCAATACTTCTGATAAGTTTCTACCTGACCATAGGAGAATTTTTTTCTTCGAGGAGGTCTCTAAGTTTCTCAAATATAATTTGTATTGTTATGAACCTTGATTTTCGATGTGACTTAATAGCAAAAGACCAATATTATCAACGCTTTGACAGTAATTTTTCGCAACGGCTTGAACACTACCATAAGTAGGGACTCCATGTTACCCGTGGAAAGGGCCTATACAATATTTATCTCCGGGACCATTGTGTCTCAAAGTAGCCCACCGCTTTCGTTTCTTCGAGGATTTTTACTTTAAATGATACCTACGGTATTTTGAAACATTTCAACAAAGCTTCTTACCGTATCTACTATTCTGCGTTTAAATACTATACTGCGTACGTTTTAAAGTCGAACTTCATAGAATACCTTTATTTGAAATTTAAAAAATATTTTAAATGTCTGTAAAAGTCTGCAACATAAATAAAATGTCTGCTAAATGTCTGCATCGTTAAAAAAGTCTGCAATAAAAATGAAAAGTCTGCAAATTTACAGACATGTCTGTAAATATGGCATCCCTGCCCGCACGGCGGTAGTGACGTTTGCCATTCTTACACCATTATTCAGATTCAGCGAAAACATGTATGTATTTAACCAATATTCGATCCCGCCATTTGACAAATGGCGCTATCTAGTGGTGGGAGTGTTAAGATTCGCATTGCACGCTCAAAAAAAACTTTTTTTTCGTGAAATTTGAAAATTCCCTGATTGTGATAGAAAATCCCTGATAATTCCAGGATTCTTCCAGGTGAGGAGAAATTCCCTGATAATTCCAGGTTTTCCAGGTTTTCCAGGTAGTAGACACCCCGTTACATCATGCAATGGGCATGTGGAGTACATGTCTTCACATTACTGACGGAGCAACGGTGTTAAGATCCAGGACTCTTTTCCAAGCCGAAAGCTTTAGCTCGCTGTGGGTTTGCCTTGCGATGAACCCCCTTAGCAGAGCATTCAATCAATGCAACTATGGCTACCATTTGAAAAGTGGAGGAAGAGCTACCAATGTTACCCACACACTCTACAAGGACAACTGTAAGCTGTTCGCGAAAACAGTTGCAAAGCTGCACCGACCTTAGCAGCTAGTGACGGTATTCAGTAACGTCTTTCGGATGGAGTTTGGAATCGATCAATGTCGAACAGTCAATCTTCTTCGGGGTAAAGTGTCGGATACATGCAGTTTTCGCATCAAAGAACAGGAGGAGATTCGGAATATGGTTGAAGGCGAGTCCTACAAGTACCTTGGATTCCTGCAATTGAACGGGATTCGCCATACAACGATCAAGAAAGAGTTGCAGGAAAAGTTGTATCGAGTCAACCGTGTTCTGAGGTCGTACCTTTCGGCAACAAGATAAAGGCGATTAACACGTTTGCCGTGCCCCTGTTGACCTACAGTTTTGGAGTGATAAAGTGGATCAAAACTGAGTTGTAGGCGATAGAACGAGCAGAACGAGTGGCGTTCATTAACCATCGCATGCATCACCCAAAGTCGGCCATCGAGAGAGTCACCCTGCCACGTACTGAAGGCGGGAGAGGCGTTACCGATACTCAAGCGATATGTGTTTCCCAGATCCAGCAGTTACGAATGTACTTCGTAGAAAGCCAGACCCGTCACGGAGTATACCGTGCTGTTTGTGAAGCAGACCATGGGTTCAGCACCCACCATCTGGCGATCTGACGATAAAGTTGCATCGTGGAAGCTGAAGGAACGGCATCCCCATCCGTTGGAACAAGCGCTTGTCGACAAAGTAGCGTAAAATACGTAGCTGGAACGAGGTGACTTCTTCTCAGAGACTGAAGGCTTCATGGTAGCCATCCAAGACCGGGTCATTGCGACGAAGAACTATCGCAGGTGCATATTGCACGAAGAAGTAGAAGACCGTTGTAGAAAGTGCAACGCAGTAGGAGAGACTATCGAACATGTTGTTGCTGGCTGCCAAGCATTGGCAGAAGTAGCGTATCTCGGCCTTCACAATGATGACGCCAAGATTGTGCACCAACAACTTGCACAGAACAGGACCTGCCAGACCCGGTTCTGGAAAATAGTTGCATAAAACTCCACTGGGATCGCCAGATCCTAACGGTTGTTCTCATTCGTACCAATCGCCCTGACATTGTGATCTACGACAAAAGGAAAAAGAGTGTAACTCTCATTGATATCGCTGTACCGCTGGATCGCAACGTCCAGTCAACGTTCTCTACCAAGATTACGAAATACCACGATTTGTCGGAGGAGTTGAGGCAGATGAGGCATTTGGAGGACGGACCTCCATCTCGGAATCGGAATAGTTCCGGTTATAATCTCGGCGACCGGAATTGTTCCCCGTACCCTTATACGTTCCCTTGAAGAGTTGGAGCTGCGAAAGGAATTGAACAGCATTCAGAAAGCAGTGATTTTTCTAACCTGTAGTATTGTCTGGCGGTTCCTGAATCACCATAACTAATCAAATCGAAGCAAACAAATTAGGATGTAATTTTACAAAACTAACAAATGTATCCACCGAGCCTAGCCCCCCTTGGCAACCAGACGCCCGGGAGTAGGTGAAAGTTTCCAGGATAACTCGACTGTCGAGTTATTAGTACGAGACACTGAAGAAGTCTGCACATTGTAGACGAAATACGCGTATCTGTCGAAGATAAGCAAAGGTAGTTGGAATTAAATGGAGATTACTAATTTTTCTTCTAAATTATAGTTACTCTAAACTAGTATTATCCAAAATTTCATTAATTTTTACCCACGCGATGAAAAGTTACACCCAAAACAAAGTGTCGCATTTTTTCCCAGTCCAATCTTTATGTTACAACTCCGGAGTCTGATCAAGGCATTACTCCTAGAAGAGAATTAGTTTTCCCCATTTCAATGAAGCAATATCAGGAAACAAGACTACACAGAAAAAATTCTTGCAGTAACAACTGCCATTTTACCTGGCTATGCTTTTTTTCAAAACTAGCATGTAATTTCAGTCAAATTTACTACACGCAAAAAAAAGTCGCAGTAGAAACTACCATTTCGAGGGTTAAATTAAGCGCAATCACCAACAATTTTCAGCTGACTATAAATGCGTTTGATTTTACCATGCCTGCGATTAGATCAACCATGGTGCGGTTGATATCAATATGAGGTCTGTCAAATATACCACAAATGTTGAAGGTTTTACCATAAACGTAGTAAATTGGACTGAAATTTTATGGTAGTTTTAAAGATAGGCATAGTCGGTTGAAATGGTAGTTTTTACTACAAGAAGTTTTTCTGTGTACGTTTCAACATTTCAAGCTGAATAATGCATTAGGTCCTAAGTACATTGAGAGACACTCTTCGTCGACTTTCTCTTTGCTTTTCTACGGCTATGTAAAAACATGTTCAAGTATTTTCAACACACAGTACGGTAATACAAAGTGTAATTAAGGCTCCACTACGCCAAAAACATCAGCAAATCGTTTAATAGACAAACTGTTAACGAAAGAGAAAGTCGACGAAGAGAATCTCTAAATGTTACTTAGGATCTAATGCATTGTTCAGCTTGAAATTGTCGTTTCTACTGAGGATTTTTTTTGCGGGTAGTTAATATAAACTGTATTACTGTTTTTTAATCAAGGTTTATAATCAAGATTAAAATTGCCTCACGCATTTTTAAAAACGCCGACGCCAATATTACAAACACATTCTACGCATTTTAAACTTCTTTTGACAGTAATAGGTATTTACTCATAAACGACATTGTCACGGGTGTACAAACTTTGCATTCTTCACATTATAAAAATGAGTAAAAAGTTTTTTTTGACATATGCACAGTATACTCATTAATGAGTGAATGCAATACACTCCTTAAATGAAATGAGGATCATTTTCAAGCCAAATTTTTATCTAATTGGACCGATGCATCTCTACTTCGTAATATTTGAAAATCACTATATGGTAATCAACAATAATAATTGCAAGCCATAAATCTCGCTTTCTTTCCAGTAGACGATCTTTTTCCTATTCTGCTCAAGTTGCAGCAAACCATAGTTGCTTTTTTCATGACATTCGCAGCTGGAAACAAATCAAAGATGCGGCGAGTTGTTCGGAAATCGTTTCATTAGTTTGAGCCTTAGTTTAACAATTTGTGATACGTTTCAATTTGTCTGCTGGGTACTTTTTGAATATTACGCTAGGTGTGCCTTTAGTAGTTGCCGCGGTTCTCACTTATGGCGCCACAAGCGCAAAAAAAGGGTCGCCTGAAAAAATGTGAAGGGTACTATTTTGTTAACATAGTATATTTGAAAGTATGCTGATCCACCCCTTGTGGATAAACCAATTCTCATTTAATAGGTATCTAACCTATTTTAAAACCGAAAACACAATCAATCTTTGCCTAATACAAAAAATCACAATAACAACATCGAAAGCCGAGAGGATCGACCTTTTACTCGCTGGTACACCATGATTCATGAATCATGGTTTTATTTTTGGCACGCGTCTGCGAAAAACTAAATTTTCTCACAAACAAACCCCAGCACATGACTTAATTTCGGGCGAACAGTTCAGCCGACGTGTCGCGTAGGTACCTACCTAAACACATCTAGTTGTTCAGGGGAGAAGGGTGGATAATAGGGTGGTTCAAATTATCGATTCGGCTTCATCCAATTCAACCGATTCTTAATAAGCTCCTGAACCTTGAATCAAAATTTGGGCTCAATTAGTTGTGAACTGAAACTTCCCTGGTGTTTGGAAGTTACTATGTAAATTACTACTGTAAAACTAAATTTTTCGTATGAAAAAAAATTGCTTACGGAAAATTTAACCAGTTTCATCGTTTCCGAATATCACTTTTCGATGGCACAGCGGCATAGTTAAAATTAATTAATTAGCGAGATGATATTCTTGTGCAATGCTTCGTCAACTACTCAGCAGTAGTGTGGAATGCAGCCAGAAACTAAGGCTACTATGACATACGAATTATGAGAGAAGCTGATTGGAGCTGATTGAGTAGGGTGGATCTGATTCGAAACTTTGAACCACCCTAGTCGATATTTTCTGTTGGGTGTTTTGATGTTACTAACGAGATTTTCTTTTGGAATGAATAACGGTCGTGATTTATTTGTCATGCAAATCATAGCATGGTAATATAACGAGTAGGGACGTGCTTTAATTCATAGCAAAAGTCTACAAAATATCTAAAATGTATAACGCTCTGCGAAAGCATCGTTGTTTAACTAATGTATTTTCACCAGCAAAACAAGACGATTAAAGTCAATTTCACCCAGAGAAACGCGGTAAAACAAACTGTTCACCCCTAACAGCTGTACCCACTTGAGACAGTGGTTCCTCAACGCCCACGTACCGTTTTACTCACTGGCTTCTGTCGCCATTCGGACCATCCACTCTTGCCAGTGCTGTTTCAAGTACTTCACCAGTGTCATCTTCAAAGCAGACGGATGAGCGCGAAAAGATTAATGTGACCGTTACCGGATCAAGAGCCCACCTCAACGTGAGAAATGCGCACAGCGTTTTACCCATGGGAAGGAGGGGTGCGGAACTTGCGGTCTACGCACGACGCGAACACCTCGTCGGTCTTAGTCACGTCGTTGTTGAACCCGCGAAGCGCGTCAACTCGTGTCTATAACAATAAAAATTAATTGCCCCAACATCAGCACGCGGTCTGTGTGGCAAAGCGACAGTGTGGACGGTGGACAGCCACAGACAAGGACAGACCGTGTGAAGTGTTTATTTGTTTACATTAGACAGTACTTTGCCACCACAAAGCGACAAGCGGTTGGCAATCGGTCGCTGGGGCATTTTGTACAGGAACCTCAACAGATGCTTCCAGTCTTATGTGCCCTTTGAGTTCGTGGCCTTGAATTGGGATCGTATTTGTGGTATGTTTGATGCTTTAGGGTGCAATTGTTGGTCAATGGGCGTTATTTGTTCAATTGGACGTAGTAAATAGTTTACGTTTATTGGTACATGTGATTACGATCATGCAGAACAGTCGATGGCGAGGAGAAGCTTGGAGATGAAACGTCAACCAAATAGCTTGTTTACATCAAAATGGCGGTTTTGGAATGTCAAATTACAGGACATTAAAACGCCTATCTTGCAAACTTCAAGGTCTTCCTAAGGTCTGTCCACGTTACATTTCGAACACTAAGTCAGCAAAAACAAAATCTAATCATAATTCACAAAACCGATTATTTATTTCTGTATGGCGGAGTTATATTTATACAGTAAAAACATTTGTTTGAGATGTTAATCCTCCTTTCTGTAAAATTTTTGAACTTTCTGTGGTACACCCGCCATTAGATTTTGTACAGTATCCTCAGATACGCTAGCGGTGGCGGTTCTGCATCTTCTTTTGAAATCGTCGATCCCATTTGCTTGCTTTTTAGTATGAAAGAGTTTCCGCTTAACCATAGCCAAGTATTTTTCTATCGGGCGAAGTTCTAGACAGTTATGCGGATTGGTTATTTTTGGCACTTATTTGATCTCTTGTGCCATCTATCATTCTAGGACGGATTTTGCATATCGGAAAGAGGTTGGAGAGTCGTGGCTTCTGATAAACGGTAACAACCGCTTTTGCAGACATTCTTCCTCATACACATCTTTGTTGATAGTGCCGATAAAGACGAATGGGCCATCATGGGCACTTCGGAAGTATCCTAAGGAAGTGAAGTCGGAGAAAGATATGAAGAAAAAATAGATAACCACGCAAAAAAAAGTTGGTCCAAATCTCGAGTAATTCATGTTAAGGGCCTAAAAGTCATTTGTAAACAATGACTTTAAATTTTGATTTCTTTTGAATCTCAAATCACTCTCGCGAAATGAAAGCAGCATTTCGTAGAGGAATGTTAGTTCTACCATATGGAGTAGCTGGATATAGTGGGATTTTCGTGATTCGTGAGATATCAACGTTTAATGTCATTGTTTACAAATGGCTTTTAGGCCCTAATCATGAATTACTCGAGAAATGTTGAACAGGACCTTATGAGTAGTGTAAATAAAAAGGTTCGTGCATTTGGATATGGAATTGAAATTGAATTAAACAAACATGGGAAGATATTCATAACATATTTTATCTTACTCCCTGAAAGTTTGAATATGATTGGTTGAACGGGCAAATTTTGCCGAATATTTGTGTGTGTCGCAATTTGGTTCCGTACATCCTTTACATACGGCATGTCAAAGCAAACATTTCTTGGGCAATCTACACCCATTCTCTGTCCGGAAATGTTCGATAACGGCGGCTCCTTGCATTGCGGTAAAAAAAGCCAGATCCGGAAGCTATCGAAAGTCTATATAATTCGTCGTTTATTATGGTGCAAGCAATTTTTGCTAAAATTTGGGAACTTTTTGCAGTAAAATTTTGCTTGTTATCACGGTTGGACACGTTTTTCATTTTGTACGTTTGTACGTGTATTTAGTTTTTGCATAAATGTTTTTGATTTTCCAACTCCCTGCACTTTGGTTCAGAAAGGGGTATGGGCGCGTTCTGTCGAGTTGGTCGCGGCAGATTTCATGTGTGAATCGGCTACCCTGTCAACGTTCAAAAGTGCCTGGACCAAATGGACAGCTTGTAATGATCACTTGAAGATGCGATGGGGAATCATTGCCCTGATCTTCTCAAATGAAGCACGTTGTAAAACGTTTCTTGTATTCTATAACCAAACATGATGGAATTGTGTAAACGAGCGAAAACTCAACGGGAATGATCTCACATATGCATCCGTCGAACCATTCCGAACGACCGTTGTGAGAATATCACCACGAAAATCTCACATGCGCATAGCGTGTTACCAATCACTAATCCTTTTTCCTTTCTGTTCTCTTCCCTATTCTATGACCACGAGCAATATCATATGGTCATCCTAAAGTCAACTCTTCAAAAGCAGTAACATCGAGACAACACAGAGCAAAAACTCTAGTGTAGTTTCCGACTTTTCTGCAAACGGGCCGGTCGTCACGCCACCGGGACCAGAAGTGTTGCCAGTATCAACACCCCTCTTCCCCCGTTACACTGGCCACGAGGTTCAGTTTTACGATCACCATCAACCTCTAGAACAGCCAGCCTAGCCACCGGCCTGCGCATAGGCCCCTCGCAGTTTAGACGATAGCTTGCCGAATCCTCCCATCCAGCCCTTCGATTACTTGGACAATACGGCCTATCGTCCACTCGTTCTTTTGCCTTCGCCTACTATGACCACTAACTTATCTGTCCTTCGGTTATAGGTTTCACCTCGATACACGTTGGGAGATACTTTCTAATCCAGCTCTCCCAAAACACGTAGACCTGATGTTGCACTTGGTGTTACGATGAGCGTAGAGCCTCTGCTGAATAGGTTGCTTCGACCGCTGGTTGCTGTACTCCACTTGAGTTGCCCAACAGTAAATGGTTCGGTGTAAACGCCTCAGGTTCTCCCTACGCCGGTGGAAGCGATGTCAGTGGACAACTGTTGACAATTGCGTCCGCTTCAACCATAAGTCTCTTCGAAGCCTTGTCGTCTAACATGCGGTTGTTGTAGTAGGCTGTTTCGACGGCAGTTTTGATGGAGCGCATCATCCTCTCCACCCATGTGTGGAATTCCGGGAGGGTGGAACACCCACTTCGTAGTAGCACCCGGAAAGGTAATGGCCATCTTCGTTATCTGAATAGATTTCCGCAGTTGATCCTCGTCGGCAGACGAACGGCCAGATGCACTTCACGCCGTATTCCGTCGATAGATTGTGTGCCACTTCAACGTGCACCGCCCTTATCGTTAAACAAGTAAAGAGGGCCACCCAGCGTTTCGAATTGCCTCTACCAATTTTCACTGCATTTGCTGCACTGGTCATCAATGTCCTTAGCCACGGGATGTTGTATCACTGGCGAACCTCGTTCACAATAGTTTCCGAATTGACGTGAAAATATCTACGAAAGTACCTGTATAGTAGAAGAGCAGTAAACGTGTCCTTCCTAAGAAGTATCATATCAACTGAATTCCTCCTCGATGTTTGATGCCGATCCAGTACTGCTATTCACTCCACACTCCACAGGATTGGACACAGCTGATAGAGAGCACTGGTTTTCTCCAAAGGCATCTGCTTGTTCGTCGACGCCAATTCATTTCGTTTAAGGACCACTATCTCGTCCGGAAATCATCGCAGTTGTGCCTTTCTAATAAGAAAATTTACCGCCCCTTGGGTTCTTCTGAAGTTAGCGGTCCCGCTGATCGCTCGTGTCTGGAAATCTTCTTCTTGAGCTATAATAAATCGAAATACATAATCGTCCGAAAGCACAGCTTTAGATAACTGAAAAAAATATGTTGCAGTTCCACTAGGCGCTCCGGACGCTGTATCGCCTGCACCACATAGCAAGGACGCAATTCTTCTTCAGTGGATCGCGTAGATATTCACTGTGTTGGCAATTCTACAATTTTCCCATTTGGTCGCAATGTCGCAATTTTGCACGTCGGTTATCGTCAACAGTTTTGCAACCCTGCATTCGACGAAGTATTTGTATCGTCGATTATTACACCGTAGCCAGGAAAGAAGGGACGCTGAATCGCTCCAGAACACCTTTCTTGCGCGGTGTGTGATTTTCTTCGACGAACTGCGATAGTCGAGCTCCAAGCAAGGCTGCTAGCAGCTCTAAGCGAGGAATCGATTGTGTCTTCTGTGGGGTCACCTTCGTCTTTGCAGTTGCAAGAACACACTCTGGGGATCCATCAGCGCTGCAAGTCCGAAAATATGTTGCTCTAAAGTACGCAGGCCTCTACGAAAATGTGAAGCTGTAGATCACGATACCACTCCTTGGTAGAACCGAGAAAATTGCATCGAGGAACTTGGAGCTTTTTAACATCTTCAAATAAACCCGCCCATATGTTTCACCTTCTATACAGATCTAGGGTTTTTTTTTTCATTAAGGCGAATCTGCAATTGACAAACTCTCCTTTAACGTCACGCAAAATTGACTTTTATGACCCCTCCCCCTTGTCACTTCATGTATTCCTCAAATTTCTGAGGATCGTTACGTTTTCTCAAACCTCCCCTCCTACTGCGTGACATATTAATGAACTTCCTTGATTATTTTCTTCATTCAGTTCCATTCAGCGTTACGTTTTTCATTCAACTTTGCATATGGTAGCTGTTGTGTTTCTATCTGTACTAAAGAATCCTTCAAAAGATTTATAATGGCGCTGTAATAAATGAAAGAGAGTGAGAGAGGAGAGAGCCTCTCATTGTTAGATTCGCCCTTTTGAAAAAAAAATCCTAGAGATCTTTGTTTATCTTCTCTCGTCCCAGTGTATCCCTCTCTCCATGCTTCTTGTAGGACATTCTCATGCACTATGAACAAACTTAGTAGGCCCAGCGGATCAAAGAATGACATCTAGCACTTCAGCATTTGCCTTTTCGTGGGCTGTTCGTCGCTGTTGATCAATTCAGCGAGCATCTTCTGTGCCATCCACAGAAGTCCGAGTACCCTTTCAAAGTTGTGCTGTTTGGGTGTCAATGCCGTATCTTTGCCTGGCTTGGTTTCACCTAATGCTCTACAGACGTCGCTCAACTCTCAACTCGAAACCGCCTTGTTTGTGGATGAAACGCATTTCTTGGGACACCTTGATCGCTTCCTTTATTGATTCGTAGCTCTCCAACGAGTCGTCGACGTAATGGTTCTCCAAATTATCAGGATTGCAATTCACCCGTCTCTACAGGCATTGAAGTCGTAGAAGGGCCATGTCAGGAAGCTCACATCGTCAAATTTTCATAAAAGACCGGTTTCAAAGTTCGTACACTGAATAGGAAATTATTTTTAAGATATTCAAGGATATTTTAGTACATAACCAGCATCTTCTTCAAAGAGATATTGCTTTGAGTACGAATCAATGGAGCATGACGCATGGTATTTTGATATGTCAATTTGACAGTCCTGTCAAGGATCGGTTCGGTGGTAACGCCATCGCGACCAGAAGTGTTGCCAGCATCAACAGTGTTGGTTTTATGATTGCCCCGAAAAGTCCAAGATCATGCACGTCTGATATTGTTATACCCACAGGCCAAGGTTACTGCACGATAGAATCGACGAGCTAGAGGCGAAGACAGTATGCTATGACAGTTTCTTGGTGTGACGATTGATCACAAACTCCGGTTTATGAAGCACACCACTTCAGGTCCTAAGCGGCTACTTCTCGGAAGCTTCGCGCTGTACTTTGACCATGGTTGCATGGGCTATGATCCTACCGTGCATACTCTATGGATCGGAGCTATGGAGCAGGTGCGGCGTGTCCCTGCTTAGAATCCTTGAACCTCAATACAACGAGTTCTAAAGGATTTGTAGTGGAGCCTTTCGGTCTTCACCAATAACTTCTCGTGTGGTGTTAAGAGGTAAGGTTTCCTGGCAAATGTAGTAACTGGAAGAAATTGCTACTTAAGCCATGAGATCGATACAAGGAGACCCCACTCTCGAGTACAGGCCAACCGCCTGTAGAGCAAGAGAGATACCCACGTTGTGTCAGCTTCCTAGGCTGTGGGCATGGGACTCTATGCGCCCAAAGTGGATTGACGCATCCGGCAGTTATGTGGAGCAAGGGCAAACCCTGAGATAGCTAAAGCTGCCTACGAGGAGATTCCACATATGAAGACCAGAACCTGTTATAAGAATCGGCTCGTTAATCGAGTATAAGGTTGGTTACGGGAAATCAGGGAAGGCCTGATCCGACTGAAGCCTATGCGCTCTTGCAAGCATGCAAGTTGTCAAATGGAATTCAGTCTGTTGTATTCTCTTGTTCTGACTGTTGACAACTCTGCGAGTTGTCTATCTGCACGTGACCCTGGTTGTTGGAGGTGCAACGGAATGCTAACGTAACCTTTGTTTAGGTACCTGGGCACGCAGATATGTCTGGAATGAGGCTGCTGATAGTCACAGCAAACCAGGGTCGTCATGCTAAGCTGGAGTATATTCCTATTCCCTACAGCGACGTTACCCGCTGGGTGAAGTGGACCTTTCGATGCAACACAAGTGTGAAAAATATGCCCTACCTCGGCTCACTCCCGGACCTCGAATTAACGGCGTACTGCCAGGCATGCGGAGCAGAATTAGATGTTAATAATCTATTACTAGAGTGCAAAGTTAGGGGACAATTGAGGGTCGATATACATCGGAGTTATAGGCACAATACGCGAAGTATTGTATAACGACCGCAGTTCAAAATTATCTGTACTAAAGTACTTGAGGGCGTTGGACCGAGGGTCAATGATGTCGAAAATCCTGTGGGTAAGACGAGGGAATATATGAGGACAACAAGCGCTTAGATGCTTACGGTCTTATGCCGTCTCGAATGAATTAAAATGTCTACAGCACACGTACAGCTCAAAAGACGTTAAGACAATAAAGCATCGATCACCCACCAATTATGCAGCTATCAAATCAACCAACCGCCACTGTATATTGCCTAAATCTAAATGAAACCTCTAATCCGCACGTCAGTTAACCAAACATCAGCTGAACAACATTTACAACTTCCAGACGCCACGATTACCAATTCGAGCTGTCCGCTAAACCATACTGCATGAAAAGTCAATCATATGAGGGAAACAGAAGGAAAACAAATCCGATACATAGCTCCTTCCATCGCTACACACTGTTGGCGATCTAATTTTAAACCGGACTTTCAATCCGTTTTCTGGCTTCCTTCTGAACACCGTCGGCGGGGGACGGATCCATTCGATACACAACCCATTCTTCAAACCTAACCTCCCAACCTTACCTTCATTTCGCCCACCGCCCACCCATATTTTCAAGTTGACTTCATTTATAAGAAAGGAAACACAGATGATTTTGCTGTTTATGCGATGCGGCGGAAAAAATAAAGAACAAGGTTGAAACCGTAGACTGTGGGCGTCTACCGGGGAGGAAAATCAACAAACCAACGAAAATAGAACTCTCGCATATGCTGGTCCCATTTATGTATAAATATGTACGCCTATGTAAATGTATAGAAAGCCATATGTACCTGTTGTGCAACCGGCTCCAAGATACTCTCGATCGTTTTCGTGTGAAACACAGGCATCTTGCTGTGTTCGGATGTGTGTTTGTGGGAGTTGTAGAATACGAGTTTTGTACTAAAAGTTCAGGTTTGTTCCGTCCTTCGACGTTCGGTTCGATTGGCACTGCTCGGCCCTACAGCCGGACGTCGGCGTCTTTCTCCAGTGTGCCCCAGTCCCTTCTCCGGGGAATGGCAATGTTCAGTGCGGTGCCGGTCTGGAATGTGGAAGAAAACAAAAAATGGTTAATGCCGATAGATACTTTGCAAATTGTTATGACTTTCTGTGCCAATGCATTGGGGAGCAGCGAGAGCATCTTCTTTCCTCGGGCCGGGCAATCAAAAGGCAATAACATTATTTTGTCCGGCTGGGATGGTGGCTGAGAATGATTCATAACCTCGTTTTTTTTCGTGTTGGTCAGATTGGCATATTTTTTAAACATTCTTCGCTTATGGGAAAACACCCTGAATGATTCATAATGATATTTAAAACGCATAACACCCCGTTTGCACTACAACCTATATTACGTGGTGCAGAGTATCTTGATATCAAACGACATGCACATTATTTCCAGTGAAAACTAGATGTATAGATACTGATTTCAAAAAAGTCTATTGTTGGGGGGAGGGGTTATGTCACCCAAGTCTCGACAGCAAACACAGCTTCAAGCTGAAATATAGTTTGGGAACGTCCATTAATTACGTCACGCAAAAATTGACTTTTTATAAACCCCCCTCCACCCCTTGTCACGTTTTTTGTATGGACCTTCAATTTTTTTTGTATGGATCGTCACGTTTTCCCAACGACATCCCTATTTTACGAGCCACCGTTCGAATGGCGAGATTTGGGTTTTTCGTTAATATCCTTTTCACCTTTCGGTCCATGACAGGATCAGTGCGTCCAATGTTTTTGTCACTTCTCGGTTTCCTCTCCACCGACAAACGTTCCGAAAATGATTTGAGCACATCGTGAACAGTGGATTTAGGCAAATCCAATGTTTTTGCAAGGTATTTGCCGTACGTTGAATGCCGTACGCCCGTACAAAATTCCCTCGCGCACTTGTTTTTCTTTCATCGCCATCTTGAATACTAAACATGAAATATAAACATCAATCATAGTCTTTTTCATCATAGACTCTCAGCTATACCACAGTGAAATTTTCTTTCCTACGTGCAATATTTCAAAGGTTACAATGATTTGAAGGTTTCCGGATTAATGTGGATACAGACCTTACAATAGTTTCAACATAATTCAATAGATTTAGGCACAATTCGATTATTTAGGATATTAATTAGGTACAACTAGTTTTAGGCACGTTCTATAACATGGTAAAGCGAAAACTGACAATTTCCCATTCAGCTTCATTCAGCTTTCTTCAATTTCTTCATTCAACATTTGACGTTTCCTCCGCTCACCCGTCACACATGACATTTGGTTCAGCAACGGCCTGCTGAAAAGCGTCTCGCCCCAAGTCGACGGCGTCGCTGCGACGGGAAGTGTTGCCGTTACATACCCCCGCCCGTAAACCTAGGTGTTGTTCCGGATGTCCTGGAGGTGCAATAGGTTTACGTTGCTCTCCGACGTCCAACACTGCCAGCTTTACTGCAGGTCACCGTAGGATGCCACTCCGTGTTTGTACTAGTGCTTGACGAACTCTTCCATCACGGCCAACGAAGGTTTTTTCTATCCGTCCTCTGATCCATTGACTTCGCCCAGTACCGTTCAGAACCAGCACCACTTACTTCGACGAGTTATGACCGGAAGATACTCCTTAATCCACCTTCTCCAGAATATATTGAGCCATCTTTCAGCTGCTACGGAATGTAGCGTGAACTTCAACGTTAACTGCTGGTTCAATTTTGTTGCCGGTTGAACTGCCCAGGAGGAAGTGGTTGGGTGTCAGCGATTCCTGGTCCGCAGACTCCAACGGAATGTACATGAGTGGCCTGGAATTCGCCAACGCTTCTACCTCGAAGATAATGGTCTCCAGGGTCCCGTCGTTAGGTTTCCTTGGATATTCCAGTGCACTGCCAATTGCCGATTTCACGGACCTGGGATAAACTTCCAGTCAGTTTGAGTGTTGGTAAAGGTGGTTGCAAAGGCCTCGTTTTTTGCCGCTATTTTCTCCTGTAGCTGTCGGTGGGCTCCTTGGAAACACGTGCCGTTATCCGAGTAGAACACTGCCGGTGATCCGCGTCGACATACAAATCTCCGTACGGCCATAACACATGACTCCGTAGATAGGCTATGCACGGCGCGAACGGTAAGGCAGGTAAATAAGGCGATCCAACGCTTCACCTGACTACGACCCACCTTAACTAATACTGGCCCAAAATAATCGAAGCCAACGTACGTAAAAGGGCGTATGAAAGGCTGTAGCCTTGCCTCCGGAAGTGGTGCCATCACAGGCGCTTTTAGAAGTGCCTTAGATATCCGACACCATGTACAATCTCTTGCCACTCTTTGAACAAGCGATCTCAGCTTCGCAACTTCGAAGCGTAGCCGCATTTCGTTTACCACGGTTTCGCGGTTGGCGTGGCGAAAGCGACAATGATAACAATAAGTGATCAGGACCGTCACCGGATGAGGTTTAGGGAGAATAGCTGGGAATTTTGCATGGAATGGAAGGAATTTCGCTGCTCCAATGCGGCCTCGTATTCGCAAGACGCCTAGCTTGTTCATAAAAGGCCAGGTTTTGTAGATGTTGCTGGATTTAGGTACGGTAGGATGCTTTGCTTCTGGATTGCCACTTGTCTCTTTCAGCAGGACTCTTTCCTCCGGGCAGAATATCCGCTTTCACGAGTTCAGCCTTGGTGAGTATCTCCTTCCGAAGACTTCGTCCCACATTCTTTCGACGCAGGCCGCCAATGAAGCGGATGACGTATGCGGTTGTGCGCTGCAGTTTCGTTCATCTGCTGAATCTCGATTAATCTATCAGAGGTTCGGATTTCCAGTGCGCTTAGATACGTCGAACTTCTTCGAGTGCCGTACCTACGCTTGGTTGTTCGGGCCATGACTCTTCGGCATCGTGTAGGAACTCGGGTCCTGTGAACCAAGGACAGCTGAACTCCAAATTTGGCCCACTTTTCCACTTCGTGGCATCGTCGGACACGTTCATCTTGGATCTTATCCATCTCCGATCTTTCGGATCACTCAAGGTCAGGATTACTCCAACTCTTACGGACACGAACTTGTGGAATCTTCGGTGATCAGATCGGATCCATGCCAGTGCCGTCGTAGAGTCACTCCAGAAGAACCGCTGCGATACAGGTAGCGTATGGTATTCCAGGATAGCCGTTCCGATCTGCATTCTTCAACTCTGCTTCGGTTGCCTTATGCGCGTAGCCCTTCTGCACATACTGCGCTATTTGCTCAATATTGCGGAGCAAATAAGTTAATGATCTAGCTTGGTTGAACGTTAGCAATGGAATGAAAATTTATTCGTATCTTAACAACTAATAACAATGGCATAACATTGCGATGCTGATTGCCGATTGATTATCGCAACGTACGAAAATGGTTCTGGCTTCCGAAAACGCCGACTCTAGGTTGCTCCACCACATAGCTTCCTGAATGGTACGAGACATAGCCATGTGTTCCGCTTCGCAGGATGAGAGAGCTACGGTAGGCTGCTTCTTCACGTTCCTTGATATAGCTCCTCCCTACATCTAGAACACTAACCGGTTGTCGATTTTCGGTCGTCCGTATCTCCTCCCCAATCGGCATCGCTGTATTCAACTATTTCCGCTGGACCGTTTGCCAAATATTCCAACTTCTTGGTGATTGTGGTCTTGATAGGGAATTTGCTTCGCTTCCAGGATCTCGGCCGGTGTGACAGACATTGATTTGTCCAACTTCACGGTTGCCTCAGCTGGAGTTGAAACTAGATTACAATTTGCCAAGTTGAATCTTCGTAATATACTCTCGACGTATTGTTCCTGGTCGATGAACAACATTCCATTCTGCCGATCTCTCGTGATTCGCAAGCCAAGACAAAATGTAGCCTCTCCAAGGTCCTTCATATTGAACCGGTTGTTCAGGAACTACTTTAACTTTCGCTTCAGTTTGGCATCACATTTGTGAAGATCAGGAAATCATCAACATAGATCGTCATGAACAGCATCTTGTCTCTATTGAGCCGGAAATACAGACAAGCATCCACCTTGGAACATGTCAAGCCGAAATCTTTCAAAGCCGGATCCAACTGATTGTTCCATACCCGACTGGACTGCTTCAATCCATAGAGTGCCTTCCGTAGTCGACAAACTCTCGTTTTATCCACAGCAAACCCTTCTGGTTGCTCCATGTAGATGACCTCGTCTTGAAGTTTGCCTTGTAGAAAAGCCGTTACCGCATCCATTTGATCGATGTCCAGGTTGTGCTTCACCGACAAGGCCAATAAGTATCGAATTGTAGAGTAGCGTACAACTGGAGCATAAACCTCATCATAATCGATACCTGGTCGATATTGCCATTCGCTGTTCGTTTGGTCTTGAAAACCCACTTGTTCCGAATAGGTTTCCGGTCTCGTGGAAGATTCGCCAAATCCCACGTTTCGTTTTCCTCGAGAGCCTTCATTTCCTCACGCATTGCTGCAAGCCATTGGTCACGATCTGGTCGGCTCAACGCTTCCTCATAGCTTTGTGTATTATCAGGCAATGTTCCACTAACGTCATTGATCACTGATGAAGACTGTGGGGAAACAACATCGCCAGTAAACGAATTATAACTGACAAAGTCATTGTACTTGCCTGGGTTTCGGCGCTCCCGACCGCTGCGCCTAAACCCTTGCTGCTCTTCAGCTGGTCTTTCAATTTGCGGTGGGAGCGCAGGTTCGTTGTCTCCGTCCAAAGATTCAGAATCACTTTCGCTGCTTTGCAAACTACGATCCAGATCTACAGCTTCATCAAAGACTTCACCACCATTCACGATTGAGTGGTCGATCGTGTAAACTTCCATGAATTCCACGGATGCGAAATTATCTGCTTGCACGACCAGTTTCTGTGGTTGACCTTCTTCAACCACGATTACGTCTCTGCTGATGAATATTGTTTGGTTGACCGTATTGAAAAGCCTGTATCCTTTGAAATCTTCTGCATAACCGACAAGGATTGCCTTTTGTGACTTCACATCGAACTTCTTGCGTTTTTGCTTCGGAACATGAACAAGCGCCATTGATCCAAACACCTTCAGATGACGTAAATCAGGTCTCCTTCCAGTCCACGCTTCTTCCGGTGTCAATGCTTCTAATGATCTTGACGGACTCCTGTTGGTAACGTACGCAGCCATTGAAAGTGCTTCCGCCCAAACTACCTTCGGTGACGACGCGTCACGTTCGTGCCTTCTGCCTGAGCGAGTATGAGGGCAAGTTTTCTGATGACAAACTCCATCCTTCTCGAAACTACTCCGGAAAGTTCCATTCACATACTCGGTTCCGTTATCAGTCCTTAAAATCTTCAACTTCCGGTTAGTTTGACGCTCAGCCATGGACTTGAACTTCTTGTATGCTTCAAATGCTTGGTTCTTCTTTTCCAGGAAGTACAGGAATACCTTCCGAGTTGCATCATCGATGAACGTCATGACGAATCGACTCCCACCAAGCGACGGAACTTCTATCGGACCAATTAGATCCGAATGTACTAGGTCCAACACACCAACGACTCTGGTTGAACTAGAAGGAAACTGATTACGAGTATGCTTACCTTCAATGCATGCGATACACTCTGGAACCTTTTCTTTTGCCAATTCAATGCCATCCGCTATTGTTGCCAACTTGCGCAGACTTTGGTAGTTGAGGTGTCCCATCCGTTTATGCCAAATTTCCGTGCTTGCCGTCAGCAAAGACTCCTCGGATCTTCGGTTCAACTTGTACAGACCACCGGCTTGTGTTCCCGAAGCGATAACGTTTCCGTCATTCTCGCGTACCTCGCATTCATCAGCGGTGAACACCACCGAGAATCCCTTTTGACGGACGTCTTGCACTTCGGTTAGCTCATTTTCGAGTTCTAGCTTCACAAGGCCCTTCGCAACAGACATCATGCAATCGTTGATCGCTGTTCCCTCGGGATGTGACATTTGCTGCTATTGCACGAACTTGTCGCCAACACGAGTCATATGACACGTGGCGCCAGAATCAAAGTACCATTCGTCCTGGCCCACATCACCTATCGCAAATACACTGCACAACGCCTTGCTTTCTTTCCTCGTAGACTGTTGCTTCAATGGACACTTTGCTGCATAATGCCCCTTCTTCTTGCAGTCTAGATGCACGTCTAGATTTCTGGCTTGAATAGAATGCTTCATCACTTCCTCCGCTTTTCGGACCTATCGGCATCTTCACGTCTTGAAAAATTTTAGCATTAACCGCGTCCGACGTCAACGTTGTCCCAGATGCTTCTAGGCCCATTATCTTGGGCTCGTAATGATCCGGAAGTCCTATTAAAGCCGCCAGCCACGAATCGTCCACCTGGAATCCGATACCCGCAAGCTTGTGAGCCGTCGACATAAGCTCATCAACATACGCTCGAAGTCAATTTCCTGAGCAATCCGATCTTCCGCATAAACCGTTGTCTTGGAAAACGTGTTGTAGCTTCTCCCAAGCTTCTTTGGCAGTCGTAGCATCCTGAACCAGGCTATAGTTTGTGGTTTCCTAACTCAAGCATATGCGATTATGTACGTCGTCGGCGGCGGCACCTCGTCGCGCGTCATTCTGCGTCGCGGATTATAGTGTGCGTGTGCAATTGGTTCGGTGAGCTGAAATAGAGGTATTGCGTGTCGTGGGATCGCGCCGTGCTCGCGTTTCATTTAAAAAATGGCATACAATCAATTGCGCTGTGTGTGTGGTGATTGTCCCTCAAGCGAGCTCAGGGTCTAAAGTGTCGTCGTTTGCGGGTATTGTGGGGGAAGATATGCCGGTATCTAGAACTGATTTCAGAGAAAAATACCACAAACGTGCCAAAGTGAATTTTGATTCGGTGTTCCAGGATTGGTTTGTAAATTAATCAGTACAAAGAAGAGTGTATTAGACACACATATCATGTTACTACCGGAAGGTTTCAAACACGTCGGCGATGGACGGGTTGATGTGGATGAGTGCCGACGGCAGCGGCTGCGGTCCAGCAACACTTGGCCATCTAGGATTTCGAGGAGAGCTGGTTTGCAAAGCAACAAATAATTTATTTCTACCATATTTTGAAGACAATATCTAATATCCTGTTTTATTTTATTTTGTCTATTTCGTTTTGTTTTGTTTTTCGTTACGCTTGTCTCTTTTCAGTCACATTGGAGCAGTCCATTGCTATTGGCGTATACTACATACTTTCAGCTTATCGTTAACCAAAACAGACAGCAACTAACCTTTCCCCAACTATCCAACATCCCAGTGATTTCTCGTGGAAGTGCAGAGGATTTCTCGGCTTCCTTCAAAGCGAGTATCATGTCAACACGTTCCTTCCCATTCCCTATTTGACCAGCATTCGGACACGGCCGGCGCCGGTATTGCCTTGTAATGGGTCACCAGTTTTTACACATTGAAGATGCATGTTAGTCCCAGACATCATCTGTTGGTTCTTTGTGCAAATACAGCTGATCTGGCAATAACGGAGTTGCATCCGTGGGCGGTCAATCATGCTCATGCTCATGCTCAACTCAAGCATATGCCCGTAAGCTGACCTCATCGTCGACGACTTGACCCTCGGCCGGCTTCACAGCACCCCAGGATACTTCGCGAATGAGCGTCATCTTCATGGCAAACGCCCAGGTCGTGTAAATCTCACGACCCTTCAGCCTTTCGATGACTGGCTTTGCAATTCTGCTGATTCGTCCGCTTTTTGCTTGAACCATCTCGGCATTGCTTCTTCCATCACCAATTGGAAATTCTTGGAAATTCAATATTTATTTACTTATTTATTTATTGATATAATTCCAATTGACTTAACATCTTATTGGAATGGGGAAAGCAATGTGGCGTAAAAACCCCCTATTTCTAAATCGTACACTACATAAATCAACATGAATAGAAGAAATACAAAGCAAGCAAAACTAAATTAATTCTAGTACACACAAAAATTGGCAGTAAACTTAAAATAATCTGTCGTGATGGAATCAGTCGTCTAGTGTCTTCGCCATTAGTGCCAGTACGTAGTAAATGCCACCATTTCTGAACTAGCGTCTCGTCATCCAACTACGCTGAATCCGGTGACGGAAGGTCTCAGCGGAACAGTTGAAGTCAAACAGAGCGTAGAGTTCATTGAAGCGCGATGACATGAATCGAATTGGATCGTGTTGGCCGTAGTTTGCTGCACGAGTTCCGAGCTGCAGAAAATTTCTTGTTCGCAGAACTCGTTCAGGAACGTAGATGAACAGTTCGGCCAAAATTCCTGGAGAGTCGGTTTCACCTAGTAGCACTTTTGCTGCGAAAACTGCTTGCATGACTGTACGCCTATGCTCCAATGTTTCAATACCCAAGAGTGAGCAACGATCCTGGTACGCTGGAAGGTTGACAGGATCATTCCACGGCAGATGACGGAGAGCATAACGAACAAATTTTCTTTGGACTGCTTCAATCCTCGCAATCCAGATTCTTTGATACGGGCACCACACCAAGGCTCCAAATTCCAGAATAGAACGCACGAGAGAGCTGTACAATGCTTTCAGACAGGTGGGATCACGAAACTCGTCGGAGATCTTAAACATGAAACCGAGCTGTCTGTTTGCTTTGGTTATCATATCCGTGTAATGTCAAACCGGAGTCAAGCGTGACTCCAAGGTCACGAACAGTATCAACTTTCTGAAAAGGTTGATTGTTTATCATGTAATCAAACGCAATTGGGTGCAGTTTTCGATGGAATGTGATAATGAAGCATTTACTAACACTCAGAAAAAGGAAATTCCTAGAACACCACTCTTCAAAGCTGCTGATCAAGTGCTGTAGTCGTAAACAATCAGCGAAGCATCGCACAACCACATAAATTTTCACATCGTCTGCATAGAACGACCTGCAGTTAGGTGGAAGTATCAGTCCAACCTCGTTGATGAAAATTGAGAACAGCAGTGGTCCCAAGTTGCTGCCTTGAGGTACGCCCGACATATTAGTAAAGTAGCTCGATTGAGCTGAGCCGATCTTCACACAGAGTATCCTGTCCGTTAGATAAGATTTGAACCAACGAACTAAGTTATTTGACACACCAAGTTTGTCTAACTTTGCCAAAAGTATAGCATGGTCGACCCGGTCGAAAGCAGCCTTGAGATCAGTGTAAACAACGTCGACTTGAGATCCAATTTCCATATTCCGGAGACACGAGGAAACGAGAGGTGCAAGGTTGGTTGAAATCGATCTTCTGGGGTGAAATCCATGTTGTTCAGGAGAGATGTAGTGTCTGCAACTAGCGAACAACAAGTCGTTGACGATGATCTCGAAGACTTTTGAGCAGGCACAGAGCGATGTGATCCCTCGATAATTTTCGGCATTTTGTTTATCTCCTTTCTTGACAATCGGGAACATGAACGAAGATTTCCAACGTGTTGGATATTTTCCCTGGCGTAACGAGATATTGAAAATCTTCAAAAGAGGAATCGTAAACACTGCAGAGCAATTCTTTAGTACTCATGAAGGAATTCCGTCGGGTCCTGCCACGTTTGAGAGTTTCAGCTTCTGGATTGCGGCTTCAACGAGGTCTGATGTAATCGCAGGAATATTGAAGTCGAATGCGTCTCTGGGAGCAAGGTTGCGGCTGATCATTTTTGACTTATCCATATTCATTTGCCGATAGCTCTTCTCAGAAGCTCAATTTCAAAATATAATGTATGATGAACTTATGGTGCTTGAGTAGACCTACAACTTGGTCTAACAATACATAGCTCTATCTCTTATATCTGAGGAATAAGAGCGTATATTCGCAGTGATCTTCGCGATGAAATTCGCGGTGAAGATCACGCGATTATCATCGTGAAGATCCCTGTGAATATACGCTCTCATGTCGAAGATATAGGAGTTAGAGCAATGTACTGTTAAACAAAGTTGTAGGTCTACTCATGCACTACAAGTTCATCATACATCATATTATCAAATCGACCCTCTGAAAGGAGATATTGGCAAATGAATATGCCTGAGTCAAAAATGATAAGCCGCAACCCTGTCTGGGAGTATCTCTGAGTGCTTCGCTGACTTGCTCCAATGCTGGCAATATTGAAATCTTCCCGCAGTAGCAAGTTCTGGGCCCATAACCGCTTGTAATTGAACTAAAGTCGAACCGTACTACTTGAGTGGTTAATAACGAATGAAGTATTATTTTCCTAACAAAGTATAGTTGCTAACATAGGTACCGTAAGTGCGCTATATTTTGCGCATTTAAGAAATTATAAATTTGATATCATTATGGATGAGGCCTAGAAAGAGTTACACGATTCTTGTCTTGCTCTTATTACGTTGTGTCAAGTCTATTAAAAGAGCGCAATGCAGTACACCTCGTAACTGATCAGAAATTTAATAAAAAAAATAATTTCTGGATTGATGTATGTGTTCCTAATTATGCGCACTAGAATTAAGATATTCCAAATTTTGCGCACTTGTGTTCCTAATTGTGCGCACCATAATAAACTAATAAATACTTATGCAAACATTGAAAAAATTTGTGTGGTATAGTTTTAGCGGTATAAATGAATTTTGATAGTAAAGTAGGGTAAGTCTACTAATTTGCGACCTAGCTAGAAATCGATTTATGTTTAAAAAGTGATAGTTAGAAAATTTTTCATTTGTGTTTCTCAGAGACTTCTATTCATTTGTGAACACATCAGTATTATGTGGAATTTTCCATGGATTTTTGCCAAAAAATATGTGTGGATTATTTGCCGTGCAGGTTGACAAGATATTGGTTTCCGGTTTATCTTTGCCTTATAAGGTTGAATATCATGTAAACGGAACGCTTTTTCAAAAACATCCTCTTCGACAGCGTTGGTGTTCTGTCCCGCGGTTTCATGTGAACAACTTGTAGTGGCGTCTTTTTCAGCAATAGCATTTTCTGATGTGCTCAGATTGTTCAACCAATTGTAAGGTGACATCAAGAAAAACTGCACGATGATCAACTGTAACAAATGAAAAATCTTTTTAGTATCATGTAATATAAATTAATGGTTT
Source organism: Aedes japonicus (assembly GCA_034211315.2). NCBI lineage: Eukaryota > Metazoa > Arthropoda > Insecta > Diptera > Culicidae > Aedes > Aedes japonicus. The sequence goes on along the minus strand of JASCZW010000088.1, from coordinate 63,536 downwards.
GTTTGATTAGTTTGATTCACCAAATCCATCTTCAACGGAATGGCACCCTGTCAAACTAAGATGCCACGGGTGACCATTTGCAGGGCTTTGGCCAAATTATCCGAGGAATATACTTTCCCTCGGAAGCCAACATGATGAACTGTAAATAATAAGGAACATGGTGAAAAAATTTTGCGCATCAAATTATGCAAATTTTCTGATAAAGTGTTACACAAACAGCAGAAATGTTATGTGATGAAGGTAGTACATACTGTTTTCCTCATTTGATAGTGATTTCAGCTTTTTAAACTGTTTATCTGGTAATAAAATCTCTTGTGACAATTGACACTTGTCTTAGCCCATACGCTAACAGGGCGGAAAATTTGATGATTTAGAAGTGCGCAAAACTGTTTACGAACGGCGGTTTTAGGTATGAGCATTTTTTTTCATAATGTATCCCATTAATCGAAAGTCAACACAATTAACTAGCTTTTCGTGTCGAAAGTCAATTTAAAAAATGCAGCAAATCATAGTTACAGCACGAAATATACAAAACTGCGCAAAATTAGGCAATGCGCAAAATATGGCGGACTTACGGTATATTGAATCAAGGATTACTATGATTTGCCAACATTTTCCTTTATTTGAAACAGCCTACTATTGAGCTAGATCATATATTTCTAAACAGCTCTGCTTCTCGAAAAATAAATCTGAAGTAGCTAGCAAAGAAAACCGCAATGTAAACGATCGTCAGGCCACTGTACCGCTACTTTCTGCTACCGATCGTGATATGTGACTCCTATAACTGCTTTTGCTCTGTTACTACATGCTTCATTTCCAATCTCAATTGCACCGCTCAGGCAATTTAAAAAAATCTCTCTCGTGGAAGCCTTTCAGGGGCATCAACTGCGACAATCAAACGACAAACGTATTTTAAATGATGAGAGATGTTGTTTTGTTATGCACTGTTTACCCAACTTCTGCGAGGACGCGCTGATTAAGGCAAATAAACCCATCATCGTCTGCCACTCAACGAATCAGATCGTTTAAAGTAAAAGTTGGTACTTGGCGATCTCTATCTTAATTGAATTAACCAGATATCCTCCATAAAAATTAATGACAAGCCACCGTCGTAGCAGGCCTATAGGTGGTCGTCACTGTGTTCAATTTAAATTATCATGCGTCACCGGTCAAATATGGTCACGAACAAACGAACAGCAGCAGCGAGTGCGTCTGAATGAATTCACAACAAACAGTGCGGCTCCTCGATCCATATTGCATTACCTATGGGGTGTCGTTCGACCTGGTAGCCGTCGGATCATTTTTCTCCATTCCATTTCTCAAGTCAACACAAACCGTAGCAACTTCACACCTTACTCGGCATTCTGTCGGTCTACATTCGACCTGCGTTGAGCGTATTCACCAATAAAAGCGATGACGGCATCGTGCGAGACTTCCTGCTGGCTGCCCCTCATATCATCTCAGTACCGCGGAGGTTTACTAATCCAAATTCCACGGATTCCGGGTGAGTTGTTGCTCCACAGCATATACAACTTGAAGAATGGAAACTAGTTTCAACGATCATTTCGAACCTTGGAGATTTGACCCTTGATTGTTATAGAAAATCGCGCTCCATTACAAATTAACACGTTCGAGGCAATCGGACTTGACATTGATCCTCCTACACCTTGCTTCACGCTCCGATCCGACACCGCCTAGGTCAATGTGTTCAGCGTTTACACCGACCGCACGCCGTTGACATATGGCCGGCCGATCGTTCCGATTCAATTTAAGCCCGCCAACGCCTTTCGCGAGACGATCAACAACAACCGATCCGATCGTCATAAAATCCGGAGATCCAAGCACGAACCATATGGATTTGCTTGTTCCGAAATGGAGGTGCTTGGGTGGTGGCGCTGACGCTGATGACGCCATCATTTATTATCACACCAACTGTTTTTGCACGTTCGCCGGGCGGCCGTTGAAAATTTAAATACAAATCGCCGCCGAGTTCTCGTCTGTCTTCGACACTGAAGGTACACCTACGCTGGCCATGCATGTTGTATACCGTAACGATTACCGGGAGTGGGATCCCGAGGTTACCGAAAGTAGGGGATCTTTCTTTCGAGTGTGGATGTTGGTTTTATTTTTATGAATTGGAAGCGGTCCAGGGTGTCGCGTCTGTCGAGTGCACCAGCAGTTTGATTGTTTGAAACTAGGTTATGCGATGGGCATTTGTCGGGTCCACGCGATGGTCTCTCCGTTGATAAGTGGAGTAATTTTTTTCAATATTGCTACAAATATAGGATACAAAATACTTTAGTTTACTAAAGAAACCGTACTAAAAAATTAAGTTTGTATAGTGAAGATCGCTGGAATACATAAATGGCCACCGGCAGATTTTCTTCGCCACTTCGAATTTTCGAAGGCACAAACCTAAGAGCCTACAAAGATTTGACATGGCCAACTTGAATGACTTGTATGCTGCAGCGCAACAACAAGTGTCAAGTGTCACTTGTCAAGTGAAATTTTTGAAATTGTTTAGATTTGTGCCCTAAAATATTCGAAGTGGCGATACGAATCGGCCATGATGGTGACCATTTTTGTATCCCTGGTTGCAATTCCCATTTTTGCTGTAATTCAGTAATCGGTTTCACCAATAAGGGAAGGTCCATTAATTATGTCACGCAGTAAGGTGGGAGGGTTTTTTTTTGAGAAAACGTGACGATCCAAACAAAAAAATTTAAAGGTTCATACAAAAAACGCGACAAGGGGCGGGGGGGGTATAAAAAGTCAATTTTTGCGTGACGTAATTAATAACCGTTCCCTAACTGAAAAACAGCAAATGTCAAAAATGTTACTGAAATCCCAGTAACCCTGTTTACTTGTCAGTCACGTAATTGATTTATCATCTAGCATTTTTTATATGTCAAGTTGTGAGTTCTTTGTTTAATTGGAACGGCATTAAAAAAATGGATCCGAATCTTCAGAACATCATCGAAACATTGAACTTAGAAAGCTGATTTCTAAGAACTGTTTAGTGAGTAAAATATAATGAATAATAAATTTGATTTTTGTAGATTGATGTTTTCAAGACGAGAAAACAGCAGATTCAGTTGAAATAAACTGATAATGTTGTTTTTTAACGGTTCAACTTTGACGTTTTTTGGATTTGCTTTTTATTTAAGGTACCTGATGTATGAACAAAACTAAATTAAAGTTCGATTGATCCATTAGTACAGAGAACAGACATACATGCTCGAACATTTTTTTTCCATTTTACTGTGTAAATTTTTGAAAGCAAATCGTTGGAAAAACAACGCCGCCTAGTCTAGGTTTCACCAAACTAAAATTGACAGACTGACAAATCTCGAAGCGGGCAAATGGCGGCATCAACTTACGATTCGCCAAAACTAGCGGAAACGAACTAAAATTTTAAAATGACAGTTACAAAAATTTACACACGGAGGGCACTCCAGCTTGGATGACTGTTCTCTGTGCCATTAGGTACCTGAAGTAATCTCCTCAGACATGTATCGCAGATATTAAATGTAAGCAAAGATTGAATATCTTTTTTAACCTGAATACATTAATTTTTATTTATTTATTTATTTTTATAAGTAAACATAGCACTGATATTTCAGCAGCAGCAAAAAATTGCTGGCAAAACTGCAAATTACGGGGTTTATGAGTTTGTTGATCGTGTGGCGATTCTAGATGGCGCATGAGGTGAGAAAAGTCGCTTTAGATGAATCATATGAACTTTCACCTTTCTCTCTAGGGTGACAAGAGCCGACACCTTTCAACCAGGCGACTGGGTAATGACTGATAAACGAATGGTGTATAAACTTATTACGTTAACGTCCAACGGTTCAATGCTTGGTACTTGATTTGATTTTTTTATCGTTCGTTCGCGATCGATAAAAGATAAAAAATTCAAATCATCGACATCCTTATTTTTCGCTGCGAAAATCGAATGTGCATTCGAGGATCGAAGTAAGCCGCGCTGAAAATTTGACGTGTTAATTTTTTCTGCTGCGTTTTTTCTCTCTAGAAAATACATATTTTTATATTAATTTTAAATGAATCAATAGTCTGTGAAACAGTGAAGACTGCAGGATATTCGCTTACCAATGCATATTAACGTTAAATTCTGTTAATTTTTCAATTAAATTTCTCCGTGACGTTTGCGATTGATCTGAAAAAAGTTCCGCGGAGCCATGAATGAACGAACGTTTACTGCAGAAAATGGTTCGCAGTTGCTAGCGTACGGGTACCGTTTCGAAGTGGAAAAGTATGCAGAAGTGTTGAAGGCCACCAAGAATGCTGTGTAATTTCCATCGTTAGTCGGAAGTGCATGCGCTGCTACCCAACCAAGAGAGGTCAAAGTATGCTCTCGTGTTTCATCGTGGTAACCAACTGGGGTGCTCAAAATTCCAAAATCACACCCCGCTCTTAAAGGCGGACGAAGCAGCGGAAGCCAGCAAACGGCGTAACAAATTCAACAGCCGCAAACCGAACCCTATCAGATTGGCAGAAGTGAAGAAGAAGGACAAGCTGAAAATGTCCTGTTAATAGGAAATATGAGGGATGGATGGAACGGCGATTAGGTCAGCGTCGAACGTTGTTCATATATACAGCAATGCCATGTCGACAATCGAACTGTTCCGGGACGGAACTGGTTTACGACGAGAAGTTTGCCGAACATCGGTGATATCGGGTATCCGGAGTACCCGAGTCCTAGAGCGATGTCGAAAGTAGACAATTGAGAGGTGGTAAGTGCTCTCAAAAACGCGGAGCGAAACAGGTAATTGTTATCCCCTGAATTATATGAACTATATTATATGATCTATGGACTATGGATATGAAGAGAGTGTAACAAAATAAAATAGTACAGAAATAGAGGATGCAGATGAGTTTTTGGCAAATCAAAAATATAAATACCCTGAATTTTTGTATGCAAAAGAGCCATAGGTGAATGCTGATCCATCTACTTACATGGAAAAACCTCCTTCCTGTGACTGATTGCAAGGACGTGTTCGGCGCCGTTATTGATTATTAAAGAAATTGAGTCACTGAAACGTGTACAGTGAGAATTCAGTTGATTCATTGTGCAATTTCACTGATTCTGATCAATCATGGAGTAGCAACCATTGATACGTGCAGTCAGTCAAGCTAAGCTAAGCTTTTGATTAATAGATATTTATAATGTTTTCGAGGAAATTGTTCAATCTGAAATTCAAAATGACGAATATCAGCCACAAATCGGGTTTCTTGCGTATCCTATTTTGGTCTCTCATTTTAGAAACGAGAACGAAAACCCCACTACATAAGTCACTGATCGTTCAAGTGTTGCTAGAAGCAACAACATTCAAAGAAACATAGTGAAGCATTCGAGATTTTCAATGTCGTTCGTAGAAAATACTCTGAGTTACCAAGATCTTTTCAGTTTGGTGCACCACCAGAAACTTTTCATTTATTGAAAATTTTCGCTTAATTGTCGCATTTTCGTGCGACAGGATGAGCACTTTTTCAAAAAAATGTTGGAAAAAATTGGCAGCTCTCTCTTGGAATGACCAATCAGTTCTTTCACTTTGTGAGCAACTGCAGCGGTGAGATAGTCTTTATCTACGAACGTTTCCTGACACCTCAAATACTATTACGACTTCAGGTGTGAAATTTCCAAAAATCGTTTGCTCCACTGAAGTATTCATTAGTTTAGCAATTCGAGCGTTGTTTGTTTTGTTTTGTTTGTTAATTTTAGTCACAAAAATGGGAAGTGAAAATTAACCTAACCTTTAATTCATATGGAGAAAGGGCTGCCTCCCGTTTCACCTTAAAGAGTATGTTAATGGAGATTGGCCGAGTAGCTTCTTCAGAAAACCACAGTAAATAGATCGACAGTCGTTGCGGAATGCCAAAACGTATCATCGGATTTTTTTTTGTAAATTCTCTCGCTTTCTCTATTTCCGATTTAGAGGCAAACCCAAGTCACGTATTACGGGCTGGCAGAGGTTTGTTTTCCGTCAATTCTCTTTCAATTAATGCTTTAAAATTTTGCTTTGACGCTCGGACTCAAATCGTAAAAAAAAAACGATGCCATAGAAGATTCGGTCTGGGAAACGACTGATTGCTGCAAACATAATGACAAAATTCAACTATGGTCCCAGCATTTTATTGTCTACCGCATCAGCCACAAAAGCGAAAACTTTTGATCGGAATACCGACGAAAAGCTCCGTTTGAAATTCGGATTACTTCCCTAGTAGCACACTTGTTGCAAATCAATCAAAATAACTGAAGTGTGACTCAATTAAGTCACAAACAAGTTGCTACAACCAGTTATAACAGAAATGCTTGGGTTGCCTTCAGCTAGTGATAAAAAATATCGTCATGCATCAATTGGTCGACATTTTATATTTCGAGAGATTTTCGAAATAGGCGAATCTGCTTATGTAAACAATATTTAAATCGACGATTTTTCACGATTAAAAGCTCAAATTCTTAAACCAAGGCAACAATCGTGTAAAAGAAAGCTTCTGCTAGCCAATTGTCTTCTTAATTTTTCAAACAGGGCTTTTATTCGCTAAAAAACATCGATTTAATTGTTTGTTTACAAAAGAAGATTTTCCCAAGTTCCTCCGGATTTAGTCTTTTTAACAGGGGTTGAAAAATGCACAGCTCATTTTTTTGAAAAGCATTCGCTTATAAAAAAAGTGTATGATGCATAAGGTCTCTTTGTTATTGCTGTAAACTGACTGGCTGAATGGGTTTCTGTTCACTGCAGAGACAAATATTTCTCTATTATACAAATGGTATTTTAAAAATGACAGCAGTATTCCTGCCCTTAAAATTTCAGTAATGCATGTAACAGTAATCTTCACGCCTTCCTCAGGTTTGACCTCCTTTAGATGCTTCCGTTGTGCCTGCTTCATAATATTATTGGGGGGATGTTCATTTCCTTGGGTACGAAAGTGACCCCGTTGGCTTCGTACCACTCCTGGACAACATTTGAATAGTGGCACGAAGCTAGATCCGCCAAAAGATCGTAGGGCTCTCGTGTTGTTCTCATCATCCATGATGATACAATGAGGCTTCGTCAGCCTCTGGGTGTACAGTTTCCGGGCCCGTGACTTTTCCACCTTATTGTGCCGTTCGTTACGATTGGGAGCCTTCTGCACCTTGTTCGCATGCAGTCCCTCCCGGTCGTTGGCTTTCTAAAGGAAAGACAGATTCAACTTTTTGGCCACATCCCTGACATTGGGATTCCGCTTAAACGCTTTTACGACATGTTTGTGATTCTGATCACTAATAGAACATCCATTCTGACCGCATTTCTCCTTCCGTTCGATGCTCAGAGTTTCGTAGTAACGTTTAATCACATGACTCACCGTTGTTTCCTGATGTCCCGATGAGAGTTGAAAATTTTCCAGGTATTTGCGCAAAATTAATTCGCGACGTTGCTTTTCGAGTGAAGGCATTTTTTCCAATTTTCGAAAAACTGACAGCGATAAAAATACAGCAACAAAAAAAAACACTCTAAACTCATCTACCGAAATTTTCAAGAGAAAATACCTAATGGATAATTTCCTACAGCGTTTTTTCCGTGATGCAATTTGATGTGGGACACCCTTTACATGGGTACAATAATATTGCATCGCTACCCTCGCGATTGAGGTAGGGTAGGAGAATTGTTGGCGTGTAAGGCTGTAGGAAGAAAAAGGTTAGTAAATGACCGTAAAAACAAATAGCCTTTCGATATGTTGGGAATGGTATCTACCAACATACCTGCTTGACTTGAAATTACAGTTCTGTTTAGAGCTTGTTTCCTTGTCCCGCAAGCTGACTTAGTCTTAGGTGGACCCCATAGTGGAAGCGATTGCGACGCGACGCGACGCGATGCGACGCGATCCTAATCGAATCGATAATCGACGCGATTTGATACCCATAGTGAACGCGATTAGAAGCACTTTTCACGGAGGAAAATGAACCGAAAATCATCTCCATATCATTTCCATTCGCTTCGATAGTTTCATCTTCCGCCATAATGCACACGAATTTTGAAAATTTTGGACAATAAGTCGAAGCGGTTTGGTTTCGATAAAAAAAATCTAAAAAAGAAGAAAAAGATATATGATCGCGCGACACCGAGCGACAAACCAGTGCACGTCCTGTTCAATCGCAGGAAAGTCGCGTCGCGTCCACTGTGGTGTGTTAGCTATGTTTTCGCTTTGTTTAAATGTACGGAGGTTGGTCGCGCGACATCGCGCGATCTGTCAAACTTCGCATCGCGTAGCGATCGCTTCCACCCTGGGGGCGCCCTTAGCCGTTCTGTGGGCTGTTTCGTTAGTTCGTGACAGGATTTTCTATCCATTTTCGCGGTTTTTATTTTGAATTCTTCAGCAAAACTTCTTCTTGATGACGTAACACACCGTCCATTACCGATGTGTACTCCAAAACTGAATTTTTCTTCAAAACTGCGTAGCTAGAATTATATAAGCAAAATCGCCTCACCATAAGAGACCTCGATACAATTATAGTATCTAGAGTTACCAAACCATTTCAGTTCGTGCTATTTGAAAACAAAAGGTTGACGCATAACTATCTGATTTCTAACTTTTATTTATTGATAATTTTATTTACTTATAATTGTTGCTGAAAGTAAGCATACTTAATAACAAAAGTAATCAATTGATTCATACATCAAACCTACATTTCCGATTGGTATGAATAATAGATCATGAATAATTGAACAGCTCTCCTTATGTTGTCATGCTTTCCAAAAGTGTGCTGATTTGTGATAATAAACTATTTCAGCTAGAACTACTGGAGGAACTTCAGAAGCACTTTTGGCTGCATTACCACTGATTTGACAACATTAGTGTGTTTCTTTCCAAAATGGTAAGGAACCAGAGTAGTAGTTGAATTTAAACTACCTTAAGGTTTTGCCAGTGCCCAGGGTTTAACAACAACCTATTATAATACCTACAGCTTGAATCATTTAATATCTGGACGAAAATAACAGATCTATCTCGGAGCTAGTTTAATGAAATAAAAATGTTGAGTAGTCACAATGAAGATCATTTATTGCACTTTGAAGGAATATATTCCGATTTGGTTTTTAAGCAATCTCGAACTATATTTCGAATACCACTCATCATATTTTGGACACTCTGTTGGCTACCTTGAGCGGCCATTTTGTTCTACCATCTCTTCACCTTTGTTGCATCCTGAGTCACCTTTTCACTCTTCTTAAACTTCTGTTTAACAACTGCCCAGTGTTTCTCAATTGGTCAGAATTGAGGGTAGTTGGATGGATTGGTCCTTTTCGACGAAATCCACGAAATGCTATGGACATCACCTCGAACTTTAGAGATTTTTTGTCTGAGAAGCTGCCCATGATCCATCTTCACGTACGTTTCGTTGTCCATGCGGATGCATACTTCGTACTTCGTAAAAACATCATTGTACTACTCCTGGGCACTAGATTCTGCTTTAGTGTCCTGTTTGGTTGCTTACTGGCCCGAAAAGATCGAAATCTCTCTCGCAGTGTTCAAATGCCACTTCCAATCCTGTTTGTTTGTTTATTGATTTATTAATTTATTTATTGATAAGTCAATCGATAACAAATTTTATCCGTCCATCAATACACCGGCGATCTTCCATTCCTAGGTTTTTCGTAGGTATGGTCGCATCACACGCTCGTGTAAGTAACATAACGAGTCGTTCACCGCAAGGTTCCTGGGTTTCACGAAAGATTTGTTGCCTTTCAAGCGCCTCTTCAAATGTCTCTACGTCAAAGTAGTATGTCCTTCATCAACGGGCGAATGGAGTGGATGCTCCTCCTTTCGCAATCTGCCTTGTATTATGGACGATACAATAGCGAACCACCAAGTGGTCGCTATGGGTGAAGCCATCACCCACCCTCCAATTACTTAGCAGTCCAGGACTGTAGAATATTACATCGATAACCGATTCCGCTATATTTCTTTGGTAGGTACTCTTGGTACCCACGTGGCTAGGTCCACATTGAGCCTAGCCTAGGCCCCTAGGGTTGGTAAAGCGGATCCCCCGCTCGAGCGCCCAAGCGTTGAAGTTCCCCGGTATGACCAACGGATTTAGGCCAGTTAGCTCAGTTGTCATACGATCGACCATGTTAGAAAAATGTTCAATCGACCATCTTGGTGGCGAGATCACTCCTTTCGCTTTGGCTAATGCGAAGCCAACATTCGAGGTGGACACAACCTACTGAACCGGGTCCTCACTTGTCGTCCATAATACTGCCATACAGGACCTATTTGCGGCGGCGACCTCGACCTTGCACTGTTCCTTTAGTGCTCTCTTTGCAGCCAACCGGAGCCAACACGTTCGCATAGGTTTTTGGTCTGCCAGCCTCTATCCAATTTTAGAAGCGCCGGGTGCCATTTTACCCGTGGACTTCCTTGCCCGCTTGGAGGTCTTTACCATAGTAGATGGGTTGGAGGGTCCCACGGAGATGGACTCTTCCGTCTGCGTGTGCTTCGTGGCTATTTCCCTCGTCCTTTCCGTGGCTTCTATCCGTGGCAACTCTTTGGCGCATTGCTCGGCTAGGAGCTTGACTTTCAACTCTTCCCTCTTCTTGGGAGCTGTAATGCGTAGCCTAAGGAGGCTAAACTTTAGGTCCTTAGCAATGTCGTTGCGCGATGACGTAAAGTCAATAATGGCATCCAACTGCTCGGACACTACCACTATTTCCGGAAGCGCCTCACGCATTCTATACATGGCCCGGATGAGTCCTGGCCCATCAGTGACCACACCTAGCTTGGCGACACTAGATCCCACCTTCCTACGTGGTGGAGGGCAGCTCTAGCGAACGGATTGGCTTTCTCATGGGGTATACTGCCGATATTAGCATAACTGTCCCATGTATATAGGGAATCCCATAGAACATGGGACAGTTATGAGTATAACGGCAGTATAGTCGTTCCTGAGGTATTACCCTCCATTCTGTTGGGCTCCCCTCCAGCTGCTATCCTAACCCTCGTGGAATAGTCGCTATATTGGAATCATGGTTATCTATGCAAGCATGAAGGTGAGCAGGGAGGCCATGCGAGGGTTGACACGCCCCTTCATGGGGAACCGTGTTCTGAGCCTGATCAGCGTAAGTTAGGTATAGGGACATCTGAGCCTACTTCCGCTCGACTGGCGTGGTCCGGCTGTGGGGAATGGAACGTACTGGAGGCCTGCCAAGGTTTTAATGGGACGAAGACAACCTGTGCGGCTGTAACCTCGCCGTTTTCTGCTCGGTGTCACCCAGCAGTACTCTGAGGGAGACGACACAGGAGACTAGCCCAAATGCAACAGTTCCGCTCGTTTTCCTTTTCGCAGCCAGTTATCATAATTGGGGTTTCACTGGCATCCACCCCAATACACCATGTGGCGCTCCCTCCGTAGTTCGTTTAGCCGTTAAAGGGAGCTTAACGTTTCCAAGGTTCAACGGGGGGAAGCGAACTACACTCACTGAGGATCTCGAGCCGGTGCAATTCACTGCTACTGTTTGCGGACATGCCTGCTGATTGTTTGTCTTCTGGAAGATTTAGTCAAGCATCCTTTGCGGCTATTTCGTCCAATGGGGACCTCAATTATCGCGGGCAGGTCGGAGAAAGCACATCCGATGATTCCGGATGGAATTTGCCACCGTAGCTTCATCCCAACAATCATTCCCAAAGCAAACATTTGACCCGAACCGGTCGGAAAGAGCGAGCAAACACAGTCGACTATAATTGAATCCATTATGTTCGATTACAACACACTTCAACAAGACAAACATCTGATCAATCAAAATCTAAACTACTGAATGACTATGCTTTGATCCGACATTCTTCGTTAGCTGATCGTACGTCCGCCTCGATGCAGAGGCGTAGGTGATCGCGAACCATAATAATGTGTGTAATTTTTAGAGCCGCATAGTAAGACGAAATGCGTGTGACGGAGCGACCTTTATTAGGGCGAAGGGGAGCAACAACAAACAGCCTTGGAGCAACGCGCGCGGGGATAATGTGATGCGAGTTTGAGTGATGCGAAGGTAAGCAGAAGTTTAGGTAGGTAAGTTATTTATTTATAGAAGAAAACCGATTATGAATCGCCGTTGCCATCGCCGCCGTCCGGTTTTGAGGGGAACGTAGTCATCACCGATTTGGAAAGGTGACTTTGTGTCGGAAGTTTTCATTCGTTATCTGAGTATTAAATTCAACAAAGCAAAGACGTCGTTCGTGTAGGTAAATGGTGTGGTAATCATTCGGTGCAAATGTAAACACAGAAACCCGGTTCTCGATAAGAAACTCTGTGTCATCCGGGCGGTTTTCGAAGCCGCAGCCGTGTGGCAAATAGAGTTGCCAAGTCCGAAAGCGAAATCATCTTGGCTCGGTGCTCGGCTTGCATTCAAAGCAGGTAAATTGCGTTCGACACGCTTATTATGCCAGTTCGCCGCGCCGCCTGTTGCTGAACTCATCTCAGACGGGAGCCGCATATAGATTAATCAGTAAGTAAGTGTAAGTGACACATTCGAACCAAAATGCGGTCGTTGCTCCACGCAGCAACTAGTTCTGGAACAAATCCAATATTTCCCCTGGAAATTACGATTCACTGTAGCAGAATCTATCGATGTGGAATGGTTCAATTTTCGAATAAAAACCAAACCTGATGCCGTTGTTTTCAGAAAATTTATAAATTTTTATATTATAAATTTCAGAAAATAAACAAAAAATCAATGTAATAATTTTAGTCAAGCATTTGATAAAGACAACAACTGATTGTAGAATAACCTTCAACACGAACCGTTCTGCCCTGCTAATAAATCAACAAAATATACGCGGAACTTGTTTTCCCGAATCTAAACATTTGAAAAAGCCGTTCGCTTTCCATTTTTACCACCGATCTAAACACATCGAGCTCACTGTCCATCCCGTTTTTCTTCCTTCTTCTTCGGACCCATCAGATTGACATCATCCGTTTCTTCTTACGCGTGGGATGTTGTTCCTATTCTGAACTTATTTTCTCAAACTGAAACAATATTCCGAATTTCACTTAAAAACAACCAAAATAAACAACTGCATTTCATTCCTCAAAAAGCGCCGATTCCGGAGAAAATTCCAAAGCACTGGAGAAATCAATTTTCACCTAAAATTCCCATTTCTTATTGGAACTGGATGCAGCTCTTCACCAACACGCACAAACCTTTCCTCTTTTTTTATTATTCTCACGCCAATAAGAATGAATTCCAACACTTCAAAGAAAGAAGATTATATTCGCAAAAAAACATCTCGATATGCTCCAATTAGTTCACCGTAACTATTTTTTACCTTTTATGGCCAGAAGATGTTATTTTTGTTTTTCTCACGTTCTCTGTCGCACCGCTTGCTGCCGTTGTCTTCTTACGAAAAGAAAATATTTCACACACCGAGCGCACAAAGGAATCAATGGAGAGAAAAAAAAACGTCAATAAGAACACAGATTCTTTTCCCTTTTTTTTTTTAATGCAAGGTTAAGTTTTCCTCGAGATTTTCCACGCACAAATACACACACGCCAACGGGAACGGTTAAAACTCGCGCGGCGCGAATGAAATAAATTCAAAAATAATGGGTTATCACCAAAATGTTGAACGGTTGAAAAGAAAACGGTACAATATCACTGCGACGAAAGAAGGAAACTCAACGAATTTACGCGACCTAAACACGATGGAAGAACGAACAAGACTGATCCGATGAAATGAAACGATTGCGAAAAAGGTTGTTCGTTTTGCATCTTCTCTGCTGGTTGTCTTGGAACGCGAAAATGTCAAATTTAAATGACCGAGCCCCCTTCAGAACCGTTCTACGAAACATCGGTGGTACAGGTACACGCTCGTTTGTAGTTGCTCAAAACTGAGTTGAAAATGACTTAGTTTTGTTAAAAGTGGAACTACCCTAATTACCCTCCGAATAAAAAATTCTCATAGATTTACAATTCAATACATTGTAACCATACAATAGAATCTATAGTATTCACGATTAATAGTATTGTTCACAACGATAGGATGACAATAGGAGTTATTGTTACCACAATAGAATCTAATGTAAAATGAGCCATCCACAATAGAAAAGGGGGGGTTGTTATGAATCTTAACTGTAGAAAAAATCTTTATTTTCCGAACAAATTTGAGTCAATTACTAGGGTATGTATCCCTTAACTCAGCCTATTATGCAATGATCGATTACATTTTTCATTATAACTCATAAAGTTTTTAAGCTGTAACCGAGATTCAACTAGTTAGACACTTGTTAAGATATGTTTAATAAGATATCTGGTAGTATGTATCACGAAAAGTTTCATAACTCTTTTTATAAAGTCAAAATATTTCGAGGGATATGGATTTAATGTCGGTCTATAGGCACCAAATTGGGTCTATTCATGGATGCAAATTCGTCCCATTCGATGAATTTATTACAAAATGCAGTCTTTGTACTATTTTTTTTTTTAATTTTATGAATTAAGGCATTGCCAGCTGTATTCGATTTACTTAATACAACATTTCACAAAACAAACTAAAGTAAAACAGCCTCGAAACACTTAAGTGATGATCATATATGATTCATCAGCCATTCAATAATGAAAACATTTTAATTCACTATACAATGATTTTGTTCCTTTGGTTTTTGTTAAGATGAGCCACTTGAATATAAACAACCGCCAATTCATGCATTTCCACTTGAAATTATACCAATAACAACGTTTTTACTACGTAATTGATACAACGGGCCATAGTTGGGAACATACAAAAAAAAATGTCCCCTACATTGGGTCTATGATTTTTCTGTTAAATCTTTGTTATTTTAACTATGTGAACAGTTAGTTTGTAAAGTGTAACTATTTTCTACACAGCCAGACTGCATTACTTGCATTATCGATTCAATTAAGCCAACTTCAGATCACTTGAAGATCGTGTAGATCATCTGTTCTGCTTATCCAGTGAAATCATGATGCCCCAAAAGTTCAAAAAATCGAAAATTACGCAGAAGTGAACAATTATAAATTGATTTATAATATCTCAATTGCTTTGAAATTCATTGGTCATCATGATAGCAACATGATTTTGTTGATTATTGCTAAATTAATGACACATTTGGTAAATAGGCCGAATGAAGGAGCTAGGCTAACATTACATCCCCTTACCCTATTAATTGTATTGTTTCACCATTGTTGAAAATCCTAGCATATAGAGTGAATTGTAAATCTATTGTACTGACAATATGCATTTTTTATTTATCTGATTCACGAACAATAAGATTCATGGTCGGATATAGGTTATAATGTCATTCTATATTATTGTATTGTAATTGTATGGTTATTTTTATCCGGGCCAAGTAAAGGTCGGTATCGTGATCGAAAGAAATTTCTTTTTCTATACCAAACCCATGTTAAATTCCGTTTACTGAAACGGAAAAGTAAAGAATCGAAAAGAAATTCCTGCAGCAGTATTCACTTGAAAAGAACGAAAAATAAAATTGGACTTTGCCTTACCACGCAAACTAATGGGAGCTGTCACTTTTACTTTCAGAAAAATGTTCCGCTCGATTATTCCGTAAGTGAAGTTGACATTTCGTTTCATGCAGATCAATTGTCAAAATTCCGCTTGGTAATATTGAACAAAATTCCGTACACGGTCGTTTGAAAAAACCCATTAATGGGTGAAAAAACACCCATTTTCGCTAGAAGTGCCTCTCCCCATTTAATGGGTAAACTCGATTTACCCATTAATGGGTAAAAGCAGTGTATGTCACAAAATGGGTATTTATTTACCCATTGCAAAGAAGTCAGGTTTTCCCATAATGGGTAAAAAATTACCCATTTTTGCGTATAGATTATGTAGCAGTTTGGTAGATTATAAGTTCATGGTTGTCATGGTGTTAAATGAATAAATGCAATAAATTAAAAAGAAAATAGTTGTACTGTTTATTCATGCCTTTTTGATATACCTAATACTAACCTAAATAACTTTTGAAATAAATCCTTCAAACATGTAGCCGGCTTGAGGTTCCCAAATGTTGATAGTGAAGTGTTGAGGTTATGCCCAAATTTGATGTGCTGATCCAAATCACCCAACGTATTTTCTTCGATGTGATTTATAATATTTAAAATAAATGAGCGTTTCAAATAAATAAGAATAATAATCCTTACCCTTAAGATTTCCGTATGAATCTGTGATCAACTTCTTTCTAAGTTCCTCCATGATCATGTTTCCGTGTTTCACCAACATTGAACTTTTTTTCACCCATTTTTGTTATTGTATGAGGTTTTCTCTTATGGGTATTTTTTACCCATTGTCTGATTCAGAAATTCCCCCATTTTACGACAGATAGGAGAGCTATTTAAAAATGGGTGTTTTTTCACCCATTAATGGGTTTTCGCAAACAACCGTGTAACCTCTTTACTTTTTAAGTCGATACTGGCCTTACCCACAGTCTCTAATAGCATGCATATATACACTCACTATACACGGTTACTGGCAAAAACCCATTAATGGGTACTATAGTACTCACTTTCGCTATAATCGCCACCCTCATGTTAATGGGTAAACGTGAATAACACATTAATGAGTACGGGCCATTCCGTCAAAAAATGGGTAATTTTTACCCATCAGGGTAAAATTTTTTTTACAAAATGGTAAAAAACACCAGTATGAATCATGAATAGATAAATTGATAATGAAATCGTGTGCTTTCGAAAAATTATCCGTTGGAAATAAAATAGGTCGTACACTCAACCAAATAATCTGAAGAATTTTATAAGGTTGGACTTATGAACGATGCTATGGAATTTCATAAGGCATCCATTTCATATGCATATTTGGATTTTGTTTTAGCTATGACGTTGTTCTTGTACGCTTTTAAGCTTTCCTGATTACAAAGCGTTGATATATACTAGTGGGTGTCACGACAATGTGCAGTTTCTTCTTTCGAAGCTCTTCCATTTTTCAAACAATCTGAAAATGGCGGTTTTGGAAAATGATTATTTTAAATTTATTTATTCATATATTTAGGAATCTTTTACATACCAACTGGATCAACTATCCACTTTTACTCAGCTATTTGTTTAATTGCCTTTGTTGGCAGATTTCGACCGGATTTATTTGATTCAAGACTTAACTGAATCGCAACACACAAACGACTGAAGAGAGTCGAATAATTTTCATAACTATTTTTCACCCATTTTTT
>JASCZW010000088.1:0-46307 GCA_034211315.2 Aedes japonicus | reverse complement strand
TTAGTAGTATCGGTAGTTTCAAATTAATTCATCTTTTTCAATGTTGAACATAACATTGATTGTTAATTGATTCTGCGTGCACCAGAGTATTTATCCCTGTGCTCTCCCATACCTGAAGAGATCAACTCCAACAACATCGACGAAGGAAATTAAAAAAACTCTGAAAAAGCCGGTAAGTTTGACTAGTTTGTTCCGTTTCGCTTCAGCTAATAACATACATGGAAAGCCGTTCAGATTCAGTTCTATGAGCTATCATTGGAGTATCTCGTCCACGAATCAGCTTCAACCGGTGCGGTGATCGGTGAGACGGAATTTTAAGCGCATGAATTGTTTTCGTCGTTAAAAGTTCGGTTCCTTCAATCAAAACCTAAATGATTTTTTACATTTTTAGGTGGGATATCTTAATCCTAAACCGATGGTGAAGAGCGATGGTTCCCTTTCTCTTGTACTTTCAAGGATGGTAGTGATAAGTGGATCCAGTCGTTTAAATTTCTTCGCATCGCGTTTTTTAAGGTAACGTCAAACAAGAAAATGATACCGAGCTTACAATAACGGGGAACTCGACCGATGGGTGCCATTCTATCCTGCTACAGTTAATCAACGCGTCCCTCGATTGCTGCAGCATCGATGGAAGACCGTCCTGGGATTGGTTTTCTGGGTTGACACACCCTACCATATGCAGTTTACTGCAAAGCTTTCCCAGCTCTAAGCGATGCGTCAATTACAAGGGCTTCAAGAAGGAGAATTTCACCAACATGGACGAGGAGAATCATCCGGCCTTGAAGTACGAGGTTCTGCAAAGGCATATACCTATATCGGCGTACCATACGGTGCAAGTGTTGGTGCAAGTATTTAAAGAAAACCCACCGGATGTGCTACTGGACAATTCCGTTTAGTTTGTCCTAGAGATTCCATGACGATTAGGTAACTTTAAATATTCTCCGTTGAAAATATTACCAACCGATTGCGAGTGAATAAAGCAGTAACTTTTATATATGAAATTCAACTTTTTTGTAGGTCACATTAAGGATTTGCTCCGATGTAGTGTTTTGATAACGTAGATAACGTGATAACATTCAAATAATTTGATCAATTATAACAATCTTTCATTTCCTCTTGTAAGGACTTCAACCTGCGTTACTTTGGGGTTTGGAAATGTTGCTACCAAGTGCTCTAGTGCTTCTTTTACTTTAATCTGATCAGTATTCGAATATAATTCTTGGGCAGACTAGAGGCCTGCAGTGGACAATGAATTTGGTACATCCGATGGTACATGTTACGATGAGGTGTAGTCGGCTTTTTTAAACATACGTATCTGATATTGTAAACAAAGAGGGGAAGTAAGATTCAAACATTACATTATTGAAACCATTAGCAGTTTCATTCAAACTATGGCTAACAACACAAGCAATAAAATTTCCCTAACGTGATGGTGATACTAGTTTTGAGAAATTTTCGTATGAATCTTACTTTTCCGCTCTGTTTACAAAATCAGATACGTTTGTTTGAAAAAGTACTCGAGAATTATTGGAGCTTCGTCGAGTAAGGGATAATGTCGCAAAGTCGTTCGGATTAAGTTTTTTGTTGCTTCAAATGTGAACATTTTTGAATACGCCTTATCTTGCCATTTTGCTTCAGTGTTCAGGTTTTTTTTTATTCCGGCCACATGTAAATGCTTGATACTCGAGAGAACTTCATCATCCCCATTGTGTTAATGATTTCAACCAGGAACAATTTAACTGACGGTTTCTTTTCAACGTTGGCCAACCACAAAAAATCTAGCTTGCGTCGTCCCTCGAAGAGCATTACCTTATACTGTATGTTTTTCAAATGGCTCATCTCATCTAAACACATCCTAAAGAAATAAAATGAAATGAAAATTACTTAAGTGTTTCAAAGCAGTTTTATTTTAGTTTGTTCTGAGAAATGTTGTGAAAACAAACAAACTGCATCGAAAGCCACATGGAAGTTGAGGCCAACTGGAGCGCGGCATCGATCGCCAATAACTGGAAACACGAGCAACCACTTACCGTAGAGTCGCAGATCGTTTGCACGGCTTCGTTCACTTCCATTTAGGGCAGAAATTTCATCGAGTGGTGAATCACCTAAGGCACCTGAACTGGTGCCCTCTACCGAAGAACCGATGTGATGATCGGAAGCAGATGTAATCTTACCGACACTGCAGATTCAATCGGTACAGTTTCCGCAAATTTCATCGTCATCTGTATACGAATAACTATAAATTTAGCACGGCTTAAATATTTTTGTTTTCGGATGGCGGTTGAATTTGTTTTGACATACAAAAAGAGTTTCCGAAGATGAAATTGATGTATATTACTTTTTTTTTGCTGTGTACTATGCTGGGGATTCAATGACATTAGTGGTTCAGCCTACTGCACCAAAAATTGTCCAGTGGAATCATTGATGTTCCTAGTTTCTGTATTGGTTTGGTATATTCCAGCGGTAGGAATGACTCTCTTGAAAAATTCGAGCAGTTAGATTGATAAGTATATAAAACACCGAAGAACTCAAGAACATATTCTACAAAATATGTGCACCCGTCAAGGATAAGCAAGCATAACGGTTGGTGCAATAATAATATCGACACAAATTTTTCATTTGGGCCTAACTGACTAACGTAAACAATGGCTTCTTCCTTAAATTTCTCGTTGTTGAAAACTCGCCTAATCAATCCACCGCGATCATTTCGAAGAGGAAGTGTTCACCTATCCGATAGAATTGGAGGCTTACATGGGTAGCTATTGTGCCACGAGAAATTTCCGGAAGAAGCCATTGTTTACGTTTGTCAGTTAGGCCCTAATGAAAATTTTGTGTCGATATAATGTAATACAAAATCGCAGAATATATTTTATAAGCTGAGACTTACTTGTAATCAAAGTTCCTGCCTGCAACGATCCAGTAGTCATTCCTTTGATCGGTAAAATTGTGTTTTTTATTGTTGTTGAATTTTTTGTAATTCTTTAATTTTACTTCGTAATGATGGAGAACACAAATTATGGTCTAAAGCTTCGTTCAAACGATTGCTCATCTGATGTACAGCCTACATGTGCCTACAGTCTCGATGTACGAGACTGTAGGCAAGGCAGTCACATTTTAAACGTTTCTTCTTTCTCCCTTTTCCTTAAGTGGAATCATTCGTGACGTCATGAAGATTATTTCCTTTCTGCCTTACCTATAGCCCTATAGTTTACCACATCGGATGCTGAGCGCATCGTTTGTTTTTGAGATCGTTGCTATCGCCATCCGATGTGAATGAACACGATTGTGCTAGAAGCGCTGAAAGTGGATGCGAGAAAATGCCACAGATCAAAGCAGATAGCACGCTGGACAATAATGATGCAAGATGCAACAGAATCATGATGATATCATAAGATAAACATGATTTTAGACCGGAAAGTAAGTAAACTGTATCAATCCGGATAAGGAGACTCAAAACGTAACGCGGAATCCGCCGGAAGACACCCGATATGTGTTCAAGCATCGATTATTTATGGTGGCAAATCCATTTTAGAAATCTGACAAATCCAAAGGTTTGATCCCGCAGCTACGATGGTTCAATCCACGGATAACGGAATACGGTACCCTACGCGTGGGTGGGAGACTAAGCCATTCGGACGAATCATCGGCGGCAAAACATCCCATGGTACTACCAGCAAATCATCGTCTAGTGGAGCTGATTCTTCAACATTACCATCAAAAATTACTTCACGCTGGGCCTCACCTTCTTCTGGCAGCAGTGAGGCAACGTTTTTGGCCAAAGTCATCCATAACTGCAAACGTTGCTTTCGAGCGAAGCCTTCACACATTGAACAGCAAATGGGAGAACTTCCAGCCTCCAGGGCAACCGTGGCAAGACCAGTCTCGAGAACAGGAGTGGATTATTTTGGTCCTGTTTACATACGAGCTGGGAGGCGCTAAGCAGCGATCAAATCTTATGTAGGAATTTTCGTCTGCATGGGTACAAAGACTGTCCATATGGAGCATCTTTCGGACCTGTCTACGGAATGTCTACGGGATTCTTTGCACGGCGTGGTAGATGTTCAGAAATATTTTCTGATAATGGAATAAATTTCGTTGGAGTTAAAAATAAAATCAATGAGCTTTTCAAACTACTGATGGAACGTGATTATCGGGATACAATAGCTAGGGAATGTACTAAGGAAGGTGTGCAATCACGGACTAATTACGGACATCGGACGGACCATTTATTCATGACGCACCTGGTCAACATTTTCAGTGTATCAAGTTCCATGTATACTAGAATATTATAATCAGAGAAGTACTAGAAAAACAGCAACACTGTTTTCAAGTATTGTTTTTATCATCTTCGGCAACACTATTTTCTTGTCAAAACAAGTCAACCTCTGATGAGTATCAGTAGCCAAAAGCAACTAAACAAACCCACAACAATCTCAGTAACAGATAATATAACGCTACTGCATTCGATTGTTTTTCGGACGAATGGTCGATCGAAACCTCGATCTGCGGATGTGGACGCATCATATCGGACCAAAATTTTGGAATTGTGGTGAGTGTGTGGGCATGTCGAATGCCTAGAAGCTGCACGGTGCGAATGTAAACGACTCGGATGAGTCAATCGTTGCCGGGAAGAATCATCGAAAGGCCACGCACTGGTAAACTTCTGCTTCATCGCAAGATAAATATTCTACATCACTTTTCTCAGCGGCTTGCGGTGCACGAACATATTTCTCTGCACCAAACATTTTGTTCTTGCTCGATGTTATGCGATATAGCTATGAAAGGAATTGTGAGTGCTTAAAAATATAATAACTTTTGGATCACGGATACTAAAAACCATTCAACTTAACTACTCAACTTGTAATACAAGACTTATTTTATTTCTGACTCATTAAAATAACCTAGACTGTGGTCCCTACCAAGGCGCACGGCTGTGTCACGTTCTGCTGACACTTCAATCCGTCGTCCTCGTTCTCAATGCATACGTTCGATCGAGTAAAGTGCTGATTATGTGCATGCTGCTGGAGATACGTTTGATAACTGCTCTCCCAGAAATGAAGATTCGTCCCGAATCTTGGCATGCTTGGAAATGTAACCTGTGAGTATGGAAGAAAGAACGTCTTCGGTGTTACCTGGAGGATTTACCTTTACTGGGTAGCCAGGTTTCCCTATCAGGATTATAATCATAACCCCGATAATCAAGACGACGATAGGAATCCAGTCGTTATGTGTTGTTGTGTTTCTCGAAGATTATTGATATGGTTGACTTGGCGCAGATCAAGTTTATTAATTATTGTTATAGTTTGAAAATCTACTTCAACCGTTGATATTATTCAGATCTCATGGTAATCCGCTGTCGACTCCGTCTATAGGAAAAGAGTATTGGGATATTGTATAAGCATGAACCCAATAGGAATTAATCCGTGGTATAAGCAAGGTACCAGTTACCTTTCGAGTTTTTATGTCACAGATTTAATTCAGAAGAATAGATTTATCGAGCTTTTTTCAAAATCAACATGTGCTCGCCGATTGGTCTAACGTCCGTATTGTCTTGTTGTTCTGCGTAGTTAACATGGTTAACTCCTAACGTCAATGAATCACTCAAGATAGCCAGGTCTAATGGGGTTGAAATGACTTTTCGTTATGATGGATAAATTCCGAATTTAAGTAGCGAAAATTCCCTGACATAAGAATTGGGATTTTCGTAACGATTGAAATTTTTGATTCTTCATTATGCGTTTCAATATTAAGAAATTCGTAAGTCTTGACTCAGCCTAATATGCAACGATCGAATACATTTTTTTTATAACTCATAAAGTATTTTAGCTAAAAGCGATACTTAACTAGTTATACTGGTTATGCAGCTGCTTAGATAAGTGTAACAAGATATTTGGTAATATGTACCACGAAAAATTACACGACTCATTTGATAAAGTTGAAAACTTTCGAGAGATATGGATTAATGTCAGTCTATTAGCACTGAATTATGTCTATTTGTGGATGCAACTTCGTCCGATTCGATAGATTTATTATCTGCGAGTTTTTCTTCGTATTTTCTGATATAAGACATTGCCAGCTGTATTTGCTCTACCAAACACAACATTTCTCAGAACAAACTAAAATAAAACTGCTTTGAAACACTTAAGTAATTTTCATTTCATTTTATTTCTTTAGGATGTGTTTAGATGAGCCATTTGAAAAACATACAGTATAAGGTAATGCTCTTCGAGGGACGACGCAAGCTAGATTTTTTGTGGTTGGCCAACGTTGAAAAGAAACCGTCAGTTAAATTGTTCCTGGTTGAAATCATTAACACAATGGGGATGATGAAGTTCTCTCGAGTATCAAGCATTTACATGTGGCCGGAATAAAAAAAAACCTGAACACTGAAGCAAAATGGCAAGATAAGGCGTATTCAAAAATGTTCACATTTGAAGCAACAAAAAACTTAATCCGAACGACTTTGCGACATTATCCCTTACTCGACGAAGCTCCAATAATTCTCGAGTACTTTTTCAAACAAACGTATCTGATTTTGTAAACAGAGCGGAAAAGTAAGATTCATACGAAAATTTCTCAAAACTAGTATCACCATCACGTTAGGGAAATTTTATTGCTTGTGTTGTTAGCCATAGTTTGAATGAAACTGCTAATGGTTTCAATAATGTAATGTTTGAATCTTACTTCCCCTCTTTGTTTACAATATCAGATACGTATGTTTAAAAAGCCGACTACACCTCATCGTAACATGTACCATCGGATGTACCAAATTCATTGTCCACTGCAGGCCTCTAGTCTGCCCAAGAATTATATTCGAATACTGATCAGATTAAAGTAAAAGAAGCACTAGAGCACTTGGTAGCAACATTTCCAAACCCCAAAGTAACGCAGGTTGAAGTCCTTACAAGAGGAAATGAAAGATTGTTATAATTGATCAAATTATTTGAATGTTATCACGTTATCTACGTTATCAAAACACTACATCGGAGCAAATCCTTAATGTGACCTACAAAAAAGTTGAATTTCATATATAAAAGTTACTGCTTTATTCACTCGCAATCGGTTGGTAATATTTTCAACGGAGAATATTTAAAGTTACCTAATCGTCATGGAATCTCTAGGACAAACTAAACGGAATTGTCCAGTAGCACATCCGGTGGGTTTTCTTTAAATACTTGCACCAACACTTGCACCGTATGGTACGCCGATATAGGTATATGCCTTTGCAGAACCTCGTACTTCAAGGCCGGATGATTCTCCTCGTCCATGTTGGTGAAATTCTCCTTCTTGAAGCCCTTGTAATTGACGCATCGCTTAGAGCTGGGAAAGCTTTGCAGTAAACTGCATATGGTAGTGTGTTTCAACCCAGAAAACCAATCCCAGGACGGTCTTCCATCGATGCTGCAGCAATCGAGGGACGCGTTGATTAACTGTAGCAGGATAGAATGGCACCCATCGGTCGAGTTCCCCGTTATTGTAAGCTCGGTATCATTTTCTTGTTTGACGTTACCTTAAAAAAACGCGATGCGAAGAAATTTAAACGACTGGATCCACTTATCACTACCATCCTTGAAAGTACAAGAGAAAGGGAACCATCGCTCTTCACCATCGGTTTAGGATTAAGATATCCCACCTAAAAATGTAAAAAAATCATTGAGGTTTTGATTGAAGGAACCGAACTTTGAACGACGAAAACAATTCATGCCTTAAAATTCCGTCTCACCGATCACCGCACCGGTTGAAGCTGATTCGTGGACGAGATACTCCAATGATAGCTCATAGAACTGAATCTGAACGGCTTTCCATGTATGTTATTAGCTGAAGCGAAACGGAACAAACTAGTCAAACTTACCGGCTTTTTCAGAGTTTTTTTTAATTTCCTTCGTCGATGTTGTTGGAGTTGATCTCTTCAGGTATGGGAGAGCACAGGGATAAATACTCTGGTGCACGCAGAATCAATTAACAATCAATGTTATGTTCAACATTGAAAAAAAGATGAATTAATTTGAAACTACCGATACTACTAATGGTTCCAATTGTATTTGTAAATAAACATTAGCTATCAGCTGACATAACTAACATGCACAGTAAAACACATCCAAGCAATATTGGAAATAATCTAGTATACACGGCACTTTAACAGTACTAGAAGCCGGTTCTCTAGTACGATAGTGATCCATAATTTTTTAAACTTTTCTTCGGCACAACTACGTCCTTCCCTTTTGGGTCCATGCTAATATTACACAACCAATGGAATGACCTATGTACATCTGATTTTGTGTAATATTCAACAACTTTTTTTGCTGTGTATATATTTAAAAGGACATCACCTTCGGCACGCAAAAAAATACGTAGTTATACCAATTCAAAGTAGGAATCAATTCAACTAAAATTTTGGTTTATATATGGACCAATAAAACTGATGAACTAATTCAACAAAAACTTGGAGTTGAAATAAAACTTCATGTTTTATAGAATTGAACATCGTGTTTTATTGCTCAAAACAAAATGTTTTGTTATGCCAACTAAACACATTTGTTGAAATAATTATCAATGATGAACTAATTCAAGAAACCCATTGAATTGAAATAAAACTTCATGCTTTATAGAATTGAACATCGTGTTTATTGTTCAAAACAAAATATTTTGTTAAATCAACTAAACGCATTTGTTGAAATAATAAACATCGAAGAACTAATACAATAAAACCATTTGATTGAAATAAAACTTCATGCTTTTATAATACTGAGAATCGTGTTTATTGTTTTTAAAATAATTACCGCGCTATATTCCCCCAGCTGACCGGCGTGTTGGAAAGCATGAATCGGACATGGCAGGAAATGGCCTTGTGCATGTGGTTGGATGCAGGACTCGGGAAGAACAGTTAGGGAAAGGTCGTCATAATGGCAGCTTATTTTCAAAATCGTCTTCAATCGGAAGTTTTTCCAGCTATCTACAAAGAGAATAATTAGTTGATAATCTGTTTTACAAATTATACTGTTTAAACTTACTTTAGAAAAACCGAGGCAGAGGCAGCAATATGGCTGCTATGAAATGTGCACTCATACAAATAATTTATTAATACAATAAATTAATTATTTTAGTTTAAACGATGTTTAAAATAAGATATTTTTATAAATCAAATATTTTTTAGACGAATATCACAGAGCGGTGACTACTTTTAAATAATTTGATTCGTATGATTTTAATTGAATTTTGAATAGATTTGGATTTTTTTAAGAATTGAAACAAATAGAAATCTTGTATTGAAAAGCAACAATTCATTTTGTTGATTCAAAACAGAGTGATTTCTTACCGTGAAAAAATATTTTGTTCAAACAATAAATTAAACATTTGAGTTAAACGATAAATGTGGTTGTTATAAATCAAACATTATTTAAATTAATATCACACAGCAGTGATTACTTTGACTAATTTTACTGGTTTGACTTGAATGAAATTTTTAATTAATTTGGAACTTTTTTATGAATTGAAACAAACAGAAAGCTTGCATTGAATACCAACAAAATATTTGGTTGATTCAAAACAGAGTGATTTCTTAGGGTGACAAAATACTTTGTTCAAGCAATAAATTAATAATTTGAGTTTAAAAACAAATGTGATTGTTCTGAATCACACAACTGTGATTACTTTAAATAATTTTATTGGTTTAATTTGAATGAAATTTTGAATTGATTTGAAACTTTTTCATGAATTGAAACAAATAGAAACTTTGTTTTGAATACCAACAAAATATTTTGTTGATTCAAAGCAGAGTGATTTCTTTGCGTGGGCTCTCATCGGTTGGTTATGAGGTTACCAAGTACAAGAGACAATTGGATAGATGGACGCAAAGTAGGCACATTTACAATGACCGAGCGAAAGGTTCATGCATCGCTGTTACCGTTGAAGAGTCGCTAGGAATACTCCAGCTTCTAGATATTACTACGGTGGACACAAATGTTCAAGAACCATAATGTAATGGCGGGCATAATGTTCAAGAATCAAGAAAGCGTGTTCACCAGTATTAGACTACAGAGTATTAATAATTAACCCAAAGGAGATAGGAAGCAGTGAAAGTGGACATGATTTTGGACTCCAATGAATGGGGACGGCGGTACTGATACTTTGTGCTAGTCGCTCGCTTAAGTTGAATAACGCTGGGCAATACACCGCAGGCCAGTTCTTCAAAAGGAGCAAATTCATTCAAAGCAATGTAACTTTGACAACTACTGAGAATAACGAAAAGGACAAATGATATTGTTTGTCTAGTTATTTGCGTTTGTGTAATAAATAAACGTTTTCTATTCAAGTGACCGTTATATCAAGCGACAATTTGGAAAAAAGAAATCGTATGACAAATGGCCTCCCGGATAAAAAAAACAATACCTGTTGTGTACACAACAAGGAAACAAGTTGTCCGAAATTTTAATTCCCTTTATTCTTCCGTGGTGAATAAAATTTTCCTAAAAGCTTTTTATAATGTATAATGTAAACAAACTCTAAATTGACTTTTCTTAATTCTAACTTACGTTTGTGAGTTTCCTGGAGGTTATCTCAAAAACAAATGGCTACACCGTTCTTCTCAAGTATCTGTAATTCATATCCTTTTTTACCCTTCTTACATCAATAGAAGGGTATTAAGATCGCTTGAAAACTCGACTTTTTATCCGAGGCCCACAGGGCCGAGTGTCATATACCATACGACTTAGCTCGACGAACTGAGCACATGTCTGTGTGTATGTATGTGTGTGTATGTATGTGTGTGAATGTGTGTGTGTGTGTGTGTGCGTTACAAATAATGTCACATCGGTTTCTCAGCCATCTGTGAACCGATTTCAGTTCTGTTGACGGCAAATGGAAGCTACAACATTCTCATAGAACGCTATTGATTTTTTTTTCATTCGGACATTTCGTTACGAAGATATGAACGAAACAGTACTTGAAGGCCTATTATAATAGTAATCAAACAGTTTAGTCTCCGATTACATACTGAGCTATTTGTGTACCGATTTTAGTTTTGTTGGTGCCAAATCAAAGCTATGATATTTCCAAATAACTGGTCGAAATTTCCTTATGATTGGATAATCCTTCATGGAGATATGACCAAAACAATACCTGAGAGCACATAATTGTGAGATGACAATATACTCGTTGCAGTGCAAAACCGAACAAGACCAATCACACCAATCGATGCCGCTTGCATTCTATTGTGTCGCATCTGGTGCGTTGTATAGCACATACAGTGGACTAGCCACACTATGCGACTCTATAGAATAAGAGCAGCATCGATTGGCTCGAGTGGTCTGGTTTTGAACTGCAACGAGTATATTCGAAAATTACACAAAGTCTCCATTTACTATTTTCAACGAATATGTACTTATTAAGCATCTTGAATCCATATCGATAATCAAAATTGAAGCTCAGGATTGAAGCTTTATTAACGCCAAATTAAAGTTATAAAATCTTCAAATAAGTGTTCAAAATTTCATTATGTAAACTTCCCTTTTTACCCTTCTTACATCAATAGAAGGGTATTAAGATCGCTTGAAACTCGACTTTTTATCCGAGAGCTCACAGGGCCGAGTGTCATATACCATTCTGACTCAGCTCGACGAACTGAGCACATGTCTGTGTGTGTATGTGTGTGTGTATGTGTGTGTGTGCGTTGCAAATAATGTCACATCGGTTTCTCAGCCATTTGTGAACCGATTTCAGTTCTGTTGACGGCAAATGGAAGCTACAACATTCCCATAGAACGCTATTGATTTTTTTTTTCATTCGGACATTTCGTTACGAAGATATGAACGAAACAGTACTTGAAGGCCTATTATAATAGTAATCAAACAGTTTAGTCTCCGATTACATGCTGAGCTATTTGTGTACCGATTTTAGTTTTGTTGGTGTAAAATCAAAGCTATAAATAGCCACACTATGCGACTGTATAGAATTAGAGCAGCATCGATTGGCTCGAGTGGTCTGGTTTTGAACTGCAACGAGTATATTCGAAAATTACACAAAGTCTCCATTTACTATTTTCAACGAACATGTACTTATTAAGCATCTTGAATCCATATCGATAATCAAAATTGACGCTTAGGATTGTCTAATAATTCATGCTATGGACTGATTATATGAAATTTCTAATATTTATGTAATTTCCCCTTTTATATAACTAACATACAGAGGTCATTAAAGACTATTAATGGAAATATTTTAATTTTTGTTCAATCCTGAACAATACGTTCAGGATTGACAAAAAGTTCATTTTATCAACTGAATGTATGGCATATTGAATATTTCTGAATCCTCTTGGAATTTCTGATGAAAATATGTATCCAGTACAATATTGCCCACATTTGAGTTTGTGATTCTGGTGAAATGTAAGAAGGGTTCAGTCTCACCATCGGTGGATTAATGCGGGTTTTTACTTTTAAGCAAGGGGCAAGACAGCTCTTCATCTCGAGCAATTTCAGAGTTGCTTTTGAGGCACCTCGAGTTACTCACGTTACTAGTAGGCGAGATCACTTTCCCTTTTCCAAATCATTTTTTCCACAATGACACTACTGTCAAAACTTGTATTCTGCTATCTGTGCAAACTCTTAACTACCAAGTTTGATGCTGCGGTTGAAGATTAGATTGAATTCTTTTTACCATCGAAATGGATGTAATTGTAAGTTTTATTCCATTATATTATCAACATACTTCCAAACACAACTATTTCTTATAGGATGATTTCTGGGATAGGATCCAAAAAGAAATTGGTGTTGATTCATATTTGGACGAGGATTTTCTATGTTCACGCACAGAACTACCGCAAGAATCTGAAATTATCACAGTTGAAACTATTTAAACGGAAAACAACGGATCAGAAGAACCTATATATGCAACTGTTAAACTATTTCGAAACTGCAGTAGCAACCTGAATCTTAAAAGTAGCACAATTGGAAGCAAATACTCATTTAAAATTCTAAATTTAAATGGCCAGATGATAGATTGATAGATTGAGTTGGTTTACGCCAAGAGAATTTATATGATATATTAAAATTTTAAACATCTCACCCCTACACCCTGGGTGCTATTTTTATAGACACTGCCTTTTGTTTTCTGCATATTATGCACAATTATTTTTTATTCCTGCATAGAAAAAAAAACAATCGATTTTTTATCGCTTTTTTCTGATGTTTCCATCCTAAATTCCAGGTTTACAAATGGTTCTCGATGTTCGCGGGTATTAAATTTTTTGACGTTTAACACACATCCTATTGTCTATCATCGTGTCGATACCACCTGTGCATCCGATGAAAGCTCATAAACTAAGTTGAACAGGATTACCAGGAACATCCTTATCTTCATCCAACACTTGGCCAACGTTCCTGCATAACTTGTTACGACGGTGCCATTCAAAGTCTCACTATCCGTCAGCGGTTTTTTCGCATTGTCTGTCCCTCAGTTGACGTCATCCTCACCATGGCCGCTTCAATTTTACACTTTGGACTCAAAACTAAGAGTAGAGCCTCAGAAGACACATAGACTTATGAATAAAATACATATACCTTACTTTCACCCATGTATTTCTTATAAGTGAAAGTAAAGTATATCTTTTGCCTTCTTTGTTTACAAATAAAACTGACGATAGGAGGTGTAACAAAAGGGAGTAACAAAAAGCAAAAAAATCGATGAACATCGATTAAATTTCGAGGCACATCGAGTTACTCGGGAGTAACACGGTGCATGAAAGTAACTCAGGGTAAGCCTGTCTCACCCCTAGCTTTTAAGTTCAATATGGTATTACACTACTGCAAAAAACCTATTAAGATTTATTAAATATCCTTATGAAAATTCGCCACAAGGAAACGGTTTGAATTTCATAACATTACCTTATGAAATGCTATGATTTGTGTCATAACCACTCCAATTGATTTACTTATTGCAGCCGTATGAGTTTCATCGTAAAACCTTATGAAGTTTATTTGCTAGTTCTATTGAACCCATATGCGTTAGTATGCTAATAATTATATTTATTTATGTGTTTCATAATATTTTTCATTTCATTCTATTAGAATTTTCATTCTACTTATACTAAATTAGTGATTATAAAATGAATGATAAAAAATACATTGCAGCTTATTAAGCAACGAGAACCTTTATTTGATTCTTTATCTTAAAATAATGCAGGTGCATTCAAATGGGGTTATCGATAATCTTGGGCACTTCTCCACTATCGCCTTTTAGGAACCACCATTAGCCTCCTCCAACGACGATCTCCCCTTGTGGGTAGGATTTGAGTGAGCCATTCTGAAAATAGGATTTCGTTCTAATATAAACATGGTTTAAATAAAAAACGATGTTAGAGACTTACTTTCAGTTACGGTAGTTCGTCTGGTTGTCTCCTTTAGTTCGTGCCTTGGATTATTTCAACGCACAAGCATAGTTGAATCTGTTTGTGAGTGTCCGCTTCCAATGGAGCATTACCAGACATCACACCATGAATGCAACCCCTCATCAATTTGATAATTGTAAATAATGCTGTTGAGAAAAAGTGAAAGTGGGATTTAAAACACAAATGAGGTAGAATGGCTAAGTATGGGCGCATTACGTGTCCAAGGATGGTGTTTTGCATTGTTCTGCAACCCATTTTGATTTGTAATGATCGGTAAACTTGAAAAAGATCTTCATCGGCACGTTCAACAGTTGGTTCAACGGTGCTTCGGTATTTTGCTTCGTGCTGATACCCTTTGAGATACTATTAGGATGAGTTGTGGGGTTATCTAAAATAGAAAGAAAGCAATGACATTTGATTTTTGTCTGGGTTTTAATATTACTGTACCGAAAAGAACGTCATACAGTTCGGTTTCAATTCCAAAACGTCACCCTTGCAACCATTCATCACCGGTCAGCAAGCAACACTCTAAGCAAACAGACAGGAATCGGGGAGCATTCAGAACGCCATCCGGGTAGAAGTTCTTCGTGGTTCCGTGGCAGTTGGTACACAACAGTCTGTTATGTACATAATGATGGCCGTGCTTTCGGGCATTGCTAATCTATCAACTAAAATGGAAAAAAAAAATGCGAAAAAAATAATGAAAAACAACTCGTGCCAACATGTGATTTAAAATTAGCACTTACATCTTATACATATACAAATCAGATCAACTCGCTTCGTCGAATTGTTTCGTCGCCTGTAATGCATATCACCTCTAAAATATCGCCATCACTTAGATTCACCAAGAGTAACAAAACAATAACTGGCGGTACGGTTTTTGCTATTTCATACATATACCTTATGATTTTTATGCACAAACAAAAGTCATGAACTTCATAAGGTAGTTTTATGCAAATGATAAGAATGACTTTAGAAAATCATTAGTACAACTGCGAGAACCATCGTTGGATACGTGGATGTCATAAAGGCCTTATGAAATCAAAATGCAGTGGCCTCATGAAGCTTCATAAGGCAAATTTTATGAATTTCGATAGGTTTTTTACGACAGTGTAATGATTTTTTACAACTTTTGGTTTAGGTATAACTAAATGATAGGCACTATATCTAAGAAAATAGCTAGCTTAAAGCTCAACTCACTGTAATCTTCACTGAATGTAGATGATTTGCATTTCTCCTGATGACGGCCGCCTAACATGTTTATCATTTTTAACAACACCAGCCAACTTCACTCCTCTATGACAGATAGCGGTGAAGCACCGCCGGAACAATGATGCAGATGAGTAGGTGCGGCGTTGCACGCAGGGCGGACGCAACAATACCATTACAATTTAATAACATACAATAACAACAACATTTATTGCCAACAGATCTACTATACATCCCATATGTTAGAATTTTTAACAATTGTGAAACAATACAATTTGCACACAAAAAAGTAACTACCGGCATAATTTCAAACCATTCCGTGACCGTTTCCCTTCACGTCACGTTCACGTCTTTTTCCGTTGTTACGACATTTACGCTTACAGTTGATAACTATAAACTCACTTTCACTTTTTTTAAACACTATTTTAAAAAAAAAACTTTTTTGAGCGTATTAGTAGAACGATTGTGATTGGGAAACTTGGAGAATTTAAAATTAACACTTCATTTGATCACTTTTAAAAAAAATAAAAAATAAAACCTTGAAACACTTTTTCAAATTTTCGCTTGTAAACGCGAGCAAATTCCTTTTAATTCTACTATGAGCTTATCTTTTGACAGATAGGCCTATTTCGTCTGCTACTTACAGACTTCTTCAGTGTCGAGTGCTTGACTGGACGTGATTAACATCATGCGATGCCTTAGATTACATGGAAGAAACTTAAATGGTTGTATTATTGTCTGCTATATTTGTGTACATAAAACAGAGTGCTACGAAAAGCAAGGTATAGTTTCCAATTAAGTTAAATACATCAAAAATATGGACAATTAGTAAACATCCATCGAATTCTAGCCGACGATGACTGTTTGTGATCTTGCCACACGAACTATCTTTACTCACTTTTGGGTAACCATACTTCCGACGAATTTGAGTCCTTCGTACTAAAATTTGGGTTGTTTAAAAATAGCGTGTATACCATGCGTACGAGTGTTTCATTTCGGGAAGTTTCTGAAAGGCTAAACAGCAGGCGCAATTCGAACGACCAGATCAAAACAGAAATCACGCAAGTGCTGCAGCAGAAGTTAACGGTCGCCGTCGTCAGTTGAAAGAGTTTACAATATTATTTTTTTATAATATATATTTTTATCAGGAAAAAAAAACGCGTTACACTACCTAGTTAATTAAAGTTCTATATTTATTGTAATGAATTTCATTTGAAGCTTATTCAGTGCTATTATATTTGTGTCATAATTTGTTGGTGATCATGACAGAGTTCTCCCAGTCCTTATATTTGGGCGAAAACACCCTGGAATCGCTCGAAAAGCAGGCAGCTCCGAAGCCTGGACCATTGTCTACGCCACCCCAAACGTCCTCCGGGGCAAGTCGGCGTACGACCCGTTCCAGCCAGAACACAGCCCCGAAACGTCAGAGCAGCGACGAACAGCAGCTGGAAGTGATTGAAGAATCTCCAACGAACAATGCCAGCCGTGCCTTCGGAAGCAGCACTACCGGCCAGAAAAGCGTCCGCGAGCGGTTGAAAACCATCGGAACGCAGTCGCGTTCACGATCGCGGAAAGGATTCCGCCGGAGCAAATCCGATTCGCTGGTGGTGGCGAAAGAGGCGGAACAGCCGAGGAGTTCCGAGCCAAAGGCACGCAGTGAAAGCCGCGATCAGATCGACATGATCGACTCCGAACTGCTGCGGAGTGACGTTCGTTTCGATGGGTTGTCCGGGCAACCGGGGCAGAAGGAAATCAACATATCCAAATTGTTGGAGTCGGATTTAGGGTTTGAAGTTCCGGTAGGATTAGTTCAGAGATGGTTAGGAAATTGGGGGAAGTTTAAAAGATTTTGTCTATTTTTAGAAATTATCAGGTCGTAAGGAGGAGAATCAGGGTAGTTCTCCCGAGCCGAAAATCGCCCGTAGAAGCGACGAGTTTGAGAACATGTTTGGAAGCACTGATTTTTCGTTGGATTTGCAACCACGCAGTCAGAGTTTGGCTAATCTCGATTCGAGAAACTATGGCAACATGTTTGAGCATAGTGCCTTTACGATGGAGGTTCCTGATGAGCCGAAGGCGGTAGAGCCGCTGGCGATGAGTTACTTCCGCGAAGCGTCAGACGACAAGGAGTTGAACGAGTTCTCAGAACTGCAAGAATCGCTTCGTGTCGAGTCGGATGGTGAAGAACGCTCGGAGATAGTTGAGGTTCCTCTATCGGTGGAAAATGTAACCTTTGCTGAAGTGCCCTCGATGGTTTCCCTGAGGCAGGTGTCCAAGGAGATGGACGAATTTTTAACAAAGGGAATTGAATGTTCCAAAGATGCGGTTATTGAAGTGATGGCTAAGACTGCTGCTCCGAGTATGAGTACAACCATCTCCATGACGCAGGATCGGACGTTTGTGAATAGTAGCAAGGTATTGGCCAGGCAAAATCACGAGTCAATGTCGTTGAACGTGTCGAAAAATCTTCGCCTGGTGGCTAACTGGGGTCTGCCCGATTCGATCACGAATGCTTACAGGCGAAAAGGAATAACGGAACTGTTCCAGTGGCAAGCGGATTGCCTCGCTAATCCAAAGGTAATTCTCGAGTGTGCCAATCTGGTCTACAGTGCCCCAACGTCCGGTGGGAAAACCCTAGTCAGTGAGTTCCTAGTTACGAAGACGGTGGTCGAGAGAAAGCTCAAGGCAATCGTCATTCTTCCGTTTGTGGCGGTGGCCCGGGAGAAGATGTTCTACCTGCAGGAAATTCTGTCTCCTGCCGGAGTCCGGGTTGAGGGATTTTTCGG
Organism: Aedes japonicus; assembly: GCA_034211315.2. Taxonomy (NCBI): domain Eukaryota; kingdom Metazoa; phylum Arthropoda; class Insecta; order Diptera; family Culicidae; genus Aedes; species Aedes japonicus. The sequence goes on along the minus strand of JASCZW010000088.1, from coordinate 27,929 downwards.
TGGCCATAATCCGCCGGGAGGCTTCGACACGGTCGATGTTGCCGTGTGCACCATCGAGAAGGCCAACTCGATCGTCAATCGATTGCTGGAACAACGCAAACTCGCCGACATTGGCCTAATTGTGGTCGATGAGATCCATCTGATATCCGATCCGTCTCGCGGTTACATTCTGGAGTTGCTGCTTACGAAGGTGCGCTTTGTGTGTCAAAGGTTGGGCGAGCGGATCCAAATCGTGGGCATGTCGGCAACGTTGCCGAATATGGAACTGCTGGTCGAGTGGCTGCAGGCGGAACAATTTCGAACCGATTTCCGACCGATTGAGTTGAAGGAGATGGTTAAGCTGGGGACGTGTGTTTTCGATAATCAGAAGAAGTTGGTGCGGAAGCTGGATGCGGATCAGTTTCGGGAGATCATGCGCGATCAGGACAATGTGGCGCAGCTGTGTTTGGAGACGATTCTGGAGGGTTGTTCGGTGATTGTGTTCTGTCCGTCCAAGGATCGGTGTGAACAGTTGACGCTGCATTTGGCCGAGTTCATCTACCGGACGTTGAAAAGTGAAGGTGAGCTGGGTGGCCGGCTGCGGAAGGAAATCGATCGGGAAAAGTTGGAAGAAGCGTTGACTTTGTTGAAGAATTGCCCCACCGGGCTGGATGCAGTGTTGGGAAAAACTGCCCGCTACGGATGTGTTTATCATCATGCCGGGCTGACAGCCGACGAGCGGGATATAATTGAAAGTTGTTTCAAAAATATGACATTGCGAGTGATCGTGGCCACCAGTACATTGAGCAGTGGAGTGAATTTGCCGGCTAGGCGGGTTATTATAAGGACGCCCATGTTCGGTGGGTCGGTGATGAATTCGCTGACCTATCGGCAAATGATTGGCAGAGCTGGCCGGAAGGGTCGAGACGTGCTGGGGGAATCGATTCTCATGTGCGACGGGCAAAGTTCGAAAGCCGCCTGGGAGTTGGTGAAAACGGAGCTGAAATCGATTGCGTCCTGCCTGGATGGAGATGGCTATGTAAGTACTACTACACCTAACACAAAGTCAAACCTTAAAATGTCAGATCTATTGTCTTTATTCTATCGGCACAATTATCGTCACAACTATTACACAACAAATATTCAACTTTTCACTGAAACCTAAGCGGGCACACCGTGGTGGTCTTTGCGGTAGAAGTACTCTTCTAAGTTGTCCCTATTGCACCACATGATGATTGCTGCCGCTGCCACGAAGCACAGCACCAGCATCAACTTCCAGGTGAACACCAGCCGGCAGTTGGTTAGGCAGGTGTAACAGCACACGGCACATCGTGCTTGCCGGCGGACTCGGCTCAGATGGGCGGACGATGCACTTTGGCCGACCTCATCGATGTCGTAGTATCCTCGGAGTAGACCGACTCGTTCCGGCTGCGACTCTGTGGTGCCCATTTTCCTGAGGCGATCTTCCTTATGAGCTAATTAACAGCACAAATGGTTGCGATCCAATGGATGCGATTCGACTGAATGCTCGCTCCGTGTGTTCCGTCGAACAATAGACATACATGTACATGAGCTCTTGTATCGGAATCTGGATTGATTGTATTCTGTTTGATTGGTGAACAAAAGTCTGGAGCCACTGCAGCAGCTCATTTGAAGTTGTGTTGGTGGTTTGATGGCAGTTCGACCATATGTTTTTGTAGAACTGGTTGCAGAATCGTCGCAACTACCATTTTAACAAAAGCCTGCAAGATAAGTTTCTGAAAATTATCCTCAAAAAATCATCTTCAAAAGAGCCTACACTGAGAAAATAATTCGTTCGAAGGTCATACGAAATGCTTATGGATTTTAACCAAAAGAATTTACCTTGAACATCATACGATAGCACTATGAAAGCACGCCTTTGATATCGTGTATGATTTTTGAAATATATTGCTATGGTCCATAGAAGAGGGAATCGCAGCAAGCCGTGCTTCTAAACTGACGTGTTTTGTTTTTGCTGCGTCGTTTTCGCGAAAAAATCAAACAATAATTCTTAATTTAACTCTAACTAACAGTGAAATCATTAAATATTGGCGTGCTTTGGAAAAGACGTAGTGAACACAATAAATTCCCTCCCGAAATGTGTGAGTGTCGGTAGTATTTCCACATTTTTTTGGTTTTTTGTGCTTCGCCCCCGCAACCGGAAGAACACTGAGCAAACTTTTCGTATGATCAACATAAGTTTTGCTTTTAGAATTTCGACAAAAGAAAAATCTTTGATATCCATAAGAACATCTTATGATTTTATGCCACCATAGAGAATTTTATTTTCATAATAACATTTGAGTCAATACTAAAAAAGATTCTTATGGTATTGGATTTGCCGTTTCCTTTCGATTTTATAAGACTATCTTATAATAGCTGCGTTTCAGATGATAAATCTCACTACATCCCCCTTTAAGAAAATGTTGTGTACTCTTTGAATAGACACGTGTTTGCTTAAGAAAAATAAGCATATATGTATTTTGACACTATATGCGTGACTGTCTGCACATTTTCAGAGATATCCTGTATCTCTGAGACTGTTATGCAAATAGCGGTAGTCTACATAAAAAAAAACTTTCTGTTCAGTGAAAGATACATTTATTTCGGTATAAAAACTTATTACATATTTCATGTATTCTAAAAGGTGGGCCATCAATACAATCAAAATCAATTAGACTCAATACATTCAGTCTTTCTGTTGCCTCTGATGCTAAGAAATGCTCATGGAAATCTCCTGTCACCCAATGCCTTACAACTATATAACACATATCTTCATATCTGACAAATTCTTCGATCTCTAAAAGCTGTACACGATTACTACTAGTTGACGTGACAAAATGCCCTGCCGAAAACTGATAGCCTTTTAAAGTTACAGTCGTATGAAACTCAACAAGTTCATTTATTGAGAATGGACAAAGTTTTATTTGCTTATGATATGGTCTAGATAAGAGAGTATTTTTTATTAAAACTTCTATCTAATTCTGACTCATTAAAACTGTAACTATCGTAGCTAAATTGTAGACATGATTTCATGCAAAGTGTGTATGCTATATTACTTCTTGAAGTAATGGCATGTGCATACTCTTTAAATAGTTGATGTTTAGCTTCATTCCGAAAACACATCATACGTGATACTGGACCACTGTCCAAAATAACCGTAGGGTAGTGTAGCAGAAAGTGGTGTTTCGGTTTAAGAGTCGTTTTGAAAAGTGACTGATATAAGGTATGATGCTTACCAATAAGATTCGTTAAAGAATCTATATCTTGTAATGTAAACTCTTTAGATAAGATTATGTCAACGGTTTTGATTAAAATTTTGCAGTACTCCCACACGGGATCATCAATCGGAACATAGGGCCCTATAATAAAAGTGAAATTATGACAGAATGCTCTCATTTCGTCGGCACTCATTCGCATTTTAATAATTTTACATTTGTTCTTACTATCATAGCTACAATCTATATCTGGCATCCTTCGGAGACCAATATCCAACGAAGCATGACCGAGAATGTTCTTTCGAGTATTAGGTTGACAAGAGTAAAATATTTTTTATCGTACAGGAAATTGTTTAAAGATGCAGTGAAACCATACATGCAGATACCGTTGCTGAAAATATCGTGCATTGCATCTACACTTGTGTTTTTAATTACATGAAAGGATGGCAACTCATTGAAAATGGATTGCCCCGATATGCCTGTTAAAGAATGGTCGTTCATTAACACATCGTCATTGTAATTATCTACCGTTCGTAACTCGTCGACATTTATGCAACAATCGGTTTGCAGTTGAAATATGTGTCTTCGGCAAAAACGACAATAGTACGTGGCATTAAACCCTCTTGATAAAGACAATAACGAATGAACACCAAGATTGTCTCCCTGGAATAAGCATAAAACAAATCTGATCCTTACGAATGTTTCATCCAATAAAATTGAAATCCCTTCTTCTTCCAAATTTTTGAATGGAATTATCAAATGCCTAACAAGTTCATCGGCACCTGACTGCTGTATAGCTTTTTTCCTAACTATTGCTGCAACTAACAACTAATCTGCCTTTCTCCAGAGTGATAATAACGGGTGATTCAAATATTCCGATTTGTTTTAAGTTTTGCAAGAATTTATATTCTGTATTTATATGTTCGAATGCAGTTTTGCCAGTTTTCATTAAATCTTCAAATTCATATTGCATATTTAGATCATTGCTTTTTAAATTGAGTGATTGAAAGTTATCTATTACGCTTTCACAAAACTTCGCAGCAGCCTTTTGAATTTCCTGTACATCGCTCTCCTAGTAACATTAGTCTTTTTATGTAATCTAAGTAAACCAAATTCAGTTGCTAACTGCTGAAGGTTGTTTTTTACCGGTAATTCGATGTTTTCATTTATTACATCAATAAGAATGTTTTCATTTACTTTTGGTACTTTGATAGGAACTGATTCTTGCATTGGTTCATTTTCAGTAAAATTATGATTTAACATGTGCTTTTTAAAATTACTAAATGTACTAAATGTTTGAGGACATCCTGTGTACGAACACTTATGAACAAAATTAGCTGGCATCCTATGGTAGTCGACCAGGTGACTTATTAGATCGACAGCATTCGAAAATCGTTTCATGCATCCGTTTATGGTGCAGTGGACGAACATTTTGCTTGATTCTTCAAGTACTCGTGAAGCTTGGTGTAATACGTATTAGTACCATGAATTTCATATATATGGTGACTGACAAAAATCCAGATGAGCAGACAGCAATACACTTGATCAGCACATCCACTCCTCGCAATATAGTCGACAATTTATACTCAAGGTTATTGTAGAAAACCAAACGACCGGTGCATGGAGACAAAAAGTCCTTAGCCAAAACAACAAGTTTGGGAGTAATAGTGGTTTTCGTTTCTACGCTATCAGTAATAGAATCATTTGTGGTGCATACCGACCTAGCCACAGTCTTACTCAACATATATGCACGATCAACCGCGTGCGATATGGATTGCTTATGCTTGGTAAGCATTATCGGTATAAACATCCAACATCGTTCAACGGACGATAAATGCTTATGCTGACGCAGCGTGTGCTACGCGATCGGCACCCGTTTAGCTTTAAGAAAGAAACATTAAATAAACGTATTACTGTTCCAACCACCGAGTGATTCACTACATATCACATGGCGATCCTCTGCCAGTAATTCGAATTAATTAATTAATTAACAGTGAAAAATAGTTAGCAACATGTTAAAGATAAGTGTGAAAAGCAAAATCTAGGAAAATGGTGTGAAAGTGCGAAAACCAACTGCATCCGCTATCCGCGGTATTCATTGTGACGATGAGCCAGACAGTTAGTGCACGATGGGAAAAACTAATTCTAAGTCGGCAGTGACCCATAATGCGGACCCGCAGATTCGCATAGTTAACAACCAAGAACTACATGGTGAAATTTTGGAAAATAGCGAAGTGTTAATCTATGTGATTTTAGTGCTTGTAGTTATTCATTTGTCTATTACTTTATACAAAATTCTCATGAAAAAAGAGAGGAGACGAGCACTACGATATGCTAAAAGTATAGAAGAACTACCAAAAGCCTAAAAAAAAAAAGAAAAAAAAGTATGACAACATTACGAGCAAACGGAACTGTAATGAAGAGATTGTAAAACAGTGCAGGGAACACTTTGAACGGGAAAAAAGATATTGGCAGAGATTGAAAACAAAACGGATTGCCATTTCAAAGGAGCAATTTGAAGCAAAGAATGCTATCATCGAATATTTGTACAACATGGCAGCCGGTGCAGCATTAAAAATCGAAACAAGAAGTGTTATAGATGATTTGATGTGGGACTATCGCGAGTTAATGATGAATGTGGCGGACTACAAGGAGATGATTGGAGATGAATATGCATAGATATGCATAGGAGAATATCAACATGTGTAGAAAGGCTGGAAACAACATTGGCTAGAGATGACGATAGCTGGACTTCTAGGAACAATCAGGACTTATGGACGCAGCTGAAAGGTGCATCCATACAAGAGAAGTATCGTCCAATTAATTTTTTATTTATTCCAAATATATAATCATGTTATTTTTAGGAAAGAAAAGAGCTTAGATTTAAATCCAAAATGGAAAGAAAATGTAAGTAATGTTATAAGAATTCAATGGATAAGTTTTTTGAAGCAGGAGATAGTTTAAGCAGATTGCTCGATAATCTAAAGAAAAACAGGAATTTAAGCAAAGCTACAAAGGATAAAAAATTTATTCAAGTAAATAGTACCTTAAAAGTACTTAAAAATATTGTTGTCGAGTTCGAAGGGAATGAAAATCATGAATTATTAAGAACCAGATACGTTCAATTAAAAAATGTAGCAAGGGAGTGCATCCAATTATTACAGGAAAACCCTTTGGAAAGGACTGAGATTTAAAAGGAGCAAGAAATACAAACAGAGGAGGAATTAGATAGAAGAAAGGAAACAGAAGATAAAGCAGGTACAATAAAATCGAAGGAAATTGAATCTGAAATCGATTCAGAGTTAGAATCAGAAATAGGATCGTGCATATATGTTGAGTAAGACTGTGGCTAGGTCGGTATGCACCACACATTATAAATTTTGCGAGCTTCCTCTACATCAGTACAAAACAGTATCGTGTCCAGTTGAGCAGTTGCAATCGTTGGTTTAAATCCAGAACCAGCCGTTACTGGATGCGCACGGTGTTTAGTGCTGGCAAAAAGCTGATGCGACAGTCTGAAACTATATAAGTATATATTACACATATAGAAATTGTTCTGTTTTTGTTTCTCTGAAAGCAGCATTACCTCTCGGTTTGGTTTTGCACCCAATTATTTTGAGTAGCTCTTTGGCGGAAGGATCTTTGGCGTTCTTCAAAATATACTAGCAGAAAGGCTCAGTTAGTTCCTCCCACTTCCGTGTGAGTTCAGCCGTGCAATAGTTTGTTTTACCATTTTGAATCAAACAGTAGTCAACATTGATCTGTAATTTAATGAAAGAGGTTTATTAAGCGAACTATTCATATCAGACGTCATATATTTCAAGTTTGCCAGTTAAATTAGTATTGAAACTAGATAGCATTTATCTTTCTACAAGTCCTTAATTCCATTAAATAACCTAGTTACAAGATCGGAAATGTGAAACCCTTTCAAATATCTGACGCGTTTCAATACTTACCAATTGATATCCATGCTCAGTCCTTAAATGAGGAAATTTGGCGATTGTTTTTGAAGGATGCTTCTGCAATAGATATTTTCTTGCCATGAAAGACGATTCCCATTAATTCACAACAGATATCCACGGTGCGTCGTTGAGCTCCAACCATGTCAGAGCTTTAGAAGCTTCTTGACTTATTGAATTGCCAAGATTGCTTGACTCGATATTTTCTTTCCGATATTCAACTTCTTTCTTATGTCTTCGTCGGTCTGATTGCTTCAATTAATTGATCCGACTGAACAATCGTCCTCTAGGATTTCCTTTGATTTTGCGAACGAAGTAGGGTTCCTATGTAGTAACAAAAAATCAGAACAAGAAGCCAATGATATTATCACATAATAGTACTTTTCGCTCTTTTTTGAATACTTGAGTCACAATTTGTGCATAATCCTCAAGCACATGTAGCGTTGTTTTCTTTTTTTGAGTAACATGGAACCGAGCAATGACAGCTACCACTAGCTTCTGACTGTGTTCAGTTAGGTCGAACTGTTCCGCATTATTTAGCAAATATTCTCCAGTTGCCGTTTGCAAGAGTAACGATTTGAAAGTGCCTATCGTTAGAGAGCCAGCCAACAGATGGTTCCGTTCCTATAGACATCAATAATCACTCATTTTTCAACACTAAACACAAATATGTTTTTTCTTATGTTTCAGAGTTCAACAGCTATGTTTTGAAAACTCGTATGTAAAAACTCTGAACTTATAGAGGTTTCAATGTTTATTCAAAACCAAATGCTTCATACCACTTTTTGAAAACTCACCCATAACTTGTAAGTTAAAAAATAGTAAAGAGAAAACTCAGAATTGTTTTTAAAATGGAATTGTTTGTAGATCATCAATTGTAATTTATTTGTTCTGTTAACGATCATATTGTTTTGACGTTATGCTGATCAGATCAAAACAATTGCCAACAACGAGAACCAAAATAATATTTCTGGGTTAGTTAACAGAAAAGGATGAATCTACTGATTATAAGACACTCGTTGGATATGATTTGACTAACCTAAGAGCAACAAATTAGAATGTCTGGATGCCTTACTTGGAACGAAAATAATCACCTCGACCGTAAATTTCTCAAGACATACAGAACTTTCGCAATTTACCTGCATCATTGGGTAGAGAAGACTTCGCTAAATCAAATGCGGTAGATGGTTTGCACGGGAGTGATAATATTCGGCGTCATTGTCATTGTCATTTTTTACGTTTCCAATCAAGTCTTTCTGACATGTTACTCTAGAAGCGATAGGCTGCGATTGTCAGCCCTTGATTTTTAAAATCAAGCAAGAATTTTTGTTGAATAGTAACAATTTTAACGATACATAATGTAATGTTAATGCAGTAAATTTAAAAACACTTTCCGAATTAAGAATATGTATTGATAGCTGAGTTATTTCGATGAGTGGAGGAGGCAAAGACACTGTTCCTTTGTCCAGTTGCACTTGTGATGTATGTGATGTAACTGCACTACTTGATGCTTCAGGGCAGAATTCTAATTGGGACCGTTCGTGCGATACACTGAACCAAGAAACAACATTAAAATTATTAAAAACATCACATAGCTTCACACAGATCATATACTAATTCATTTTATGTGTATCCATTAAATGTCATGTGAAAAACACATAAACAGTATTATGATACCCAATAATATTCATCTGACAAAACGATACATTGTATGAGAACGAAGGTTAAGTGTGTTGTCAGATGAATCTTATGTGATTTTCACATATGAAAAAAATGTGGTTTCCCTAGCAGTATTTTCACGATGGCGAATAGTATTATTCCAATGCTGGTGGATTTAGGATTTTAGATGAAATCACTGGAAATTTTGCAGTACATTTTTCGTAAAACCATGTAGATGATAAGAAAACTTAATCTCTTTATTATATTAGAGTATGAAATTCAGTTATACGAACTGATAACGCAGTCGGTCGACGATTTTGCATCCAGTTTGTATTTTCGAGTACATCGATGCCTGGAGGAAACGGAATGTATGTATTCTGGTGTCTAACAGGTGAACGAAAATAATTTATCAACAATTTCGTTAATTAATGTTTCACAGAAGCTGAATATTCTTCGAGTGCCAGCTCCCAATTTATGCATTAAGGAGCAATCAACTTCCATCGAGAAATCTGGAGTCATAAACTTGAACAACAAGAGGCGCTCAGACATCCTCGGGATCTCTGGTGTTAATGAAGGACCACGTCTTGAACCCGGCGATGCAGTCTGCGATCACATAGCTAAAATTCAAGACGATTGTTCAAATCTTTAGTTTGATTGTTTTATTATTCAACTCAAATGACATCTAAATATTATAAAATCTTAAAATAAATTCATTTCAAAACTATTAATCTATCACATGAAATTTATAAAAGATGTCAACCATTCTTATTGAAATTTCACATGAATTACATAAACCAATACTAATAACTCTCATTGGGATTTCACATAACAGGTATGTCACTGTTCCAATGAATATAATATGAACAATCTCTTGGCTGTTTAAGTGTTTTTCACATAGAAGTTATGCGAAAAGCTACATGGAAAATAACTATATGTGTTTTCAGATAAAATTTACATGATTTATCGGTTCAGTGTATAAGAGCTTCCTGTTTGATTGTATTTTCGAGCAGGATCTAGATTGACGGTCTCAAAGAGCGGATAATAGCACAATTCTTCTGGAGATTCATAACCTGGAAAGTATGATGAATGTTGACATTCCGCGAACACCCAGGAAACACTGGACTGTGCATTGGCGACCGTTTCAGTTTGTAGAGTTGTCGTCACTTGATTTTCAGTGTCAATTTGTTCATCCGACAATAAGTCAACATTGACTAGATGAATATTTTCCAACCCCTTTGATAAAAACAAACCTTTTAATAGAATCTTCTAAATTATATGAAAAAGAACATACGTTCCGGATGCGCCAATCGTGTATTAATGGCCAAATAAGTTGAAACTGCCAGCCCCGGGGCCAGTTCTCCTTTGATTTTGACAAAGTTTTCAAAAGCTCCTCTTCGGTACCAATTAGTAGTTCTTCGAGTCCAATTCCACAGTCTGTTTATAAAAAACGATTATAGGAATGAAAATCTCGTTGATCAAATATTGTATTACCTTTGAATGCACTGAAAACAGAAGCAGATAACGGCAAGTCAGCAAGCAATTCTTTTTCCGACGCCATATTGAAATTTGTCAATCTACAGGTATACAGGTATATGCAAAATGCGTAAAAATGAGATTCATAAGCTGACTTATAACCATAATAGTGTTGTTTGTAAACAAGTTTAGTAATGCTGAGTGTGTCTTTTGATTAACATAAGAGTCTTATGAAGCCCTGATAGAATGTGTTCATAAGTTCAATCTTATATAAATCATGCGTGATTTTTGCCTCAGTGTATGTAATCCATCATACACTCAAAAAAATCGTCACGTTGTTTCCACGTGAGAGGCACGTAGTTTTTGTCCACTGCCAAATCCAGTAATAAACACGTGGAATTAACGTAGGAGCTACGTGATTTCCACGGAAAAATGATTTCGGGTTATATTGCTGCCCAAAAAGAGATATTAATATTATTGTAGGTTAATAGCGTTAGAGTTCTTTTCCACATCTGGAAATGAATTGAAGAACTTTTTTAAGTTAAGATTTCTATAATTGGACTCATCAATAAGATGACGACCGAAAATACTAGAAAGTAGTTGAGCAATTGCAGGACAACTACATATTAGGTGAAAGGAAGTTCCATAATCAGCTTTACAAAACTCACAAGCAAACGATTGTGCACGTTGCATGTTTGTTAAGTGATAGTTCAGGTTACAGTGACCCGTTAGAGCCCTAACTAGGATACTACAGTTGTTTTTTGAGAGATTTAATAGATAGCTGCTGACTTTGGGTGACAACGAGGACAAATACAATTTTGTCTGACGACAAGTATTTAGACCTTCCCAGAGCCTATTATGCTCAGAAAAGGCCCAAGAAGCAATTTTCCTCTTGACCCAACATGCTGAAATAGGCACAGCAGGTTCAGGACCTATGAAATTATTTGAGGCACCATTTCGGGCGAGTTCGTCTGCCCATTCATTACCAGCAATACTTGAATGCCCAGGGATCCATAAAAGATGTACAGCATTTAGTGAGCTGAGTTCCTCTAACTGAGTCCGACAAACTATGACCAGTTTAGATCTGGAATTTCTTGAGCCAATTGCTTGACTATTGGAACAAAAATAAATTATTTTACCAATTGCTTTGTGTTTGAGAGCCGCCTGCACTCCACAAAAAATAGCGAAGATTTCTGCTTGAACGACTGTGCAAAAGGCACCCAACGAAAAAGAATGTTGTAATCGCAATTCACGAGCGAAAACTCCAGCTCCAGCTTTACCATCAAGTAGAGATCCATCAGTGAAAATAATAACGTTACCGGCGATCGTCCTCACTGTGCACCCCGAGATCCAATCACTACGCAATGGAAAAGAGATAAATAAATCAGCAATCGGAAAGCTTCTAGAGCAGCAGTGGGCGTAGTGGAAAATGCACCAGATAATGCCATTAGACACATGCGCTGAAGATGATTCAGCTTTGTCTGGATAGTTCTCAACTCGCCTTTCTGCCACCATACAAGGCACCCATAAGCTAATATTGGTCTAACTATTGCAGTATAGAACCAGAGAATATATTTTGGTTTAAGACCCCAGGTTTTACCTATAGTTCTTCTACATTGTCCAAAAGCCATACATGCCTTTTTGATTCTAGAGTCAATATGAGCAGACCAATTTAACTTAGAGTCTAAAATAACTCCAAGATACCTTACTTGGTCTGTTATACAGACTTCAGAATCAAAGAAACGAAGTGGACGAACTCCGGTAATCCTTCGTTTTTCTGTGAATAAAACAAGTGTTGTTCAGTTGGGATTTACTGAGAGCCCAACATTACTATACCACTTTTCAGTTTTTTATGAAAGCCTGTTGCATCAGGTCAAAGAGAGTACTAATACGCAATCCAATAATCATTACAAGTTAGTCATCAGCAAAACCATAAGAAGGAAATCCCAAGTTGTTAGGTTTTCGTGAGGTGATAGAACGCCTCCCTGTGGACAACCTTGAATACATTGTCTTCTTATATAGGCTCGTCTTAGTAATGAGTTCAGGTAACGATTTTTATGCATCTCGTGTATCCATGTTACGATAACAGAGGGTACACCATGAAAAAGTGCCGCTTCAATGATGGCATCGAACGAAACATTGTCAAAGGCAACCTCTATATCTAGGAAAACTCCTAGGCAGGATTGCTTCTGCGAAAAAGCCTTCTCTACATCATGGACAACGTGGTGCAAAAGGGTTGTTGTAGACTTGCCACTTTGATATGCATGTTCAGGGTGGCCACAGCCTCGGGAAAATCGGGAAATGCGGGAAAAATACGGGAATCCAAAATCATCGGGAATTTTTGTCATATGGAAGGAACCATACTCACACCTTTTTCAAATGATTTGAGTAGCGTTTTTGTCATTTACTCGGTCCACCGATCTCGTTGTTCAGCCTGTTCAAAACGTACCGCTTGGAGCATCTTCAGCGGTGGTCTATTTTTACATTAGCAAACTTAAAAAGAACCAGCTAAAACAGACCAACTTTGCGTTCCCCGCACCGGTGTAGTATTTCTTGTTGTTAAAATTACCGACACCTATCATCTTGTCAATCATACAGTATCCAGAGATCAGAAGTTTTGTTTTTTTTTCAAAGACCGAGGATTTTTCGCAAACTTTTTACCATGAGTGTTTGAATGCATGCATCTCATTTAAACGATATTAGATAGTGCTGATAGATAGCGCCACGCCAACGTATGACAAGAAGCACTTTCTGCGTCGTTTCAACATGCCAAGGGATAGGATCCTAGACATTATGCGACAACTAGAGTCAACTGATGACTTTTTCCAGCTGTTGTGATGCAGCTGGATATGTTGACCTTAGTGTTACATACGTGCACTGCAGCCTAACGGATGTTGGCGTATGTCCTCAGCTAGTTCTCTCGACGAAAACTTAGGGGTTGGTGACCCTGAGGAATCTTTGCAAATCTGTTCTTAAGACTTACGGCCCGCAGTATTTACGCTCCCAATATCGGAAAAGGTTAAGAAACTGATGAACTAAAACTTCCCCCCAAAAGTTCGAAAAAAATCCATCTTGTAAATTCAGTGCACTTAGAAACTCAGGGAACTTATCAGAAGCTCGGTATACTTTTTAGATTTAACATAGACTTTCCCGGGGTTTAGCTACTCTCCCTGATGTCAAAGGAACCATAAAATCAGGGAACTTTCCAGAAAATCAGGGAACTTTCCAGAAATTAAGGGTTCTTCCTAGAAGTTCAGACAACTTTCCTGAAATTCAGATTGTTTCCTAGAAATTCAGGGAATTGTCCACAAATTCAAGGAGCGTACCACGAGTTCAGGGAAGTTTCCAAAAGTAAAGGGTTCTTCACGGAAGTTCAGGTAACTATTCAGAAATTCAGGGGGCTTCCAGAAGCTTAGAAAACTTATCAAATTATTTTGGGTATTTTTTCAGAAGTTCATAGAACTGCTCAAGATGTTCAGGGAACTTCCCAAAAATTCGAAGGAACTTGCCAGAAAATTAGAGAACAGTCAAGAAATTCATGAAGCTTTTCAACAGTTTGCGGATCTTCCTAGAGCTTTAGTGAACTTCTTAGAATTTCATGAAACTTGCTAGACATATATAGAACTTCTTAGAAGTTCAGTGAACATGTAGGAGTTCAAGAAACTTCCTCTTGAAGTTCAGGGTTTCTCATGAATTCAAAAAACTTCTCAGAACTTCAGAAAATGCTCACAAAGATCATGGAACTCCCCCAAAGATCAGGAAACTTTCCAAAAGGTCAGCAAACATTTCAGACGTTCAGAGAACGTCCCAGAAATTTAGAAAATTTTCCAGAAGTTCAGGGAACTTTCCAGAAGCTCGAAAAAACTCCCAGATGCTCAGGGGATTCAGCAATTCAGGAAATTTCTCAGTAGTCCTGCAATCCTTCAAGAATTTCAGAAAACTTCCCCCAAGATCGGGGAACTTTCCAGAATTTCAGAAAACGTCCCAGATAAACAGGAAACTGGATTTTTGAGCATTCGAAAAGTTTAGGAAACATTCAAAGGATTTTTCCATAAGTTTGGGGAGCTTCCTAGAACTTCAGAGATCTTTCCAGAAACTTTCCAATCGTTCCGAAAACATCCCAAAAGTTCAGGGTACTTAAGTTTTAAGAAGAACTTAAACTTCTTACTACTCAATAATTTTTCTAACCCAACCAAAACTAGAATAAAGAAACCAACTACTTTTTTATCAATTCCATAGAATTTCCACCTATTCACAATCTTGGAGATCATAAAAAGTTCTTGTACGGTTTAACAACATCTCGGTAATGCTAACTATTCCACAGAAATTCCATGGCTTCCAAGATTTTTTTTTCAATTTCTCGTAAGTTATTTAAATATGTGTGATATTCTGCTTTTTATCACAGAACATGTACCTGCTGGAAGTTAAAACAACTTCTGGGAAGCGAAATCTAATTTTCTAAGTTCCAGTCATTTCCAGAAAGTTGTTCCTATTCCATGGATGATCAGCAAACTTTTTGGAAGTTCATCCAAGTTTCCAGAAACGTTAATAATTTTTCGGCAATTCAATGAACTTCTCTAAAGTTCCACCATTTCTCTTCTCGAAAGACAGCGAGCAAACTTCATGATTATCTGGAAACTTCCAATTATTTTATTCAACTGCCGAGAAGTTTAATCAACTTCTGGCATGTTCATTATAGATATTTCCACCCAATGTTCATAGATATTCCGAAGTTCATTAAATTAAATTTTTATAGAGTGCGTTCAGTAAGAAACTTAGAAAGTTATATAAGTTCCGGTATAAAACAAAATTTACAAACACCAGCGATTCAGCGATGTTTTTGCGTTTGGTCTAAACAAATAAATCCAAACCACGATTTGAACCACCGTTGAAGATGCCCTTAGAAGATCTGGCTACACGGCTGTAAAAGTTGAGGCCAGAAATGAACTTATCTTTCATGTGGTGGCGAATGTGTTTGAAACTTGGCGAATTGCGTTTTTCAGGGTGTGAAAGGTGAAAGAAGAATTTGGGCAGCTGTGCTCAATGCCGTCTGACGTTGTTTGCCGGATTCCAGAGAAAAGAAAATGGTTTGGACACATTTTGGCTAGAACCAAGAAGGAGCTACCAAATTTGACAACATTTGTTGAAAATTGGCTCATCCTGTCGCACAAAAAGGCGTATTTTAAATAAATGGAAAGTGTCTGGTGGTAAATTAAACTGGGAAAAGGTTGGGAGCTCAGAGATTTAGCTACGAGTAATTTATATTGACTCATCTTAACAGTCGGGAAAATAAGGCAAAAATTCGGGGAAAATGCGGGAATTTTTATATTAAGATTGTGTGGCCACCCTGCATGTTGCATTTCATGAAGAGGTTGTCTAGAAAGAGTTTCATTTCGAATGTTATATGATCAATAATTCTTTCCAATCATGCCAATTTTCATATCTTTTGTGCAGAAATAATTCTCTCTTTTCAACGTAGGACTAGGGTGTGACTTCAAAATTTTGAAAAATGAGAGCGTTAGCTAAAGTGAAAAGTTTTTGAACAGTAATAATTTTCGTTCGACTGAACAGAATCACTTAATTCATTCATTAATTGATGTGAAAAGTTTACATTTTTCTGCATTAAAATCTTAATTGAGTTTTTCAGAATAAGTAGTTTAATTTGTTTGTTAAATATTACATACTTGTACTTCTATAAAAATCTGTAAACGAACTAGTTGAAAATATGGGCTAGCAGATGGTTCAAATTGTATTCTTCTCTTTAACTCATTGAGTTTCATACCATGTTAGTTACTGCAATAGCAAAATTTCTAAGCAGTGCTTTTATGGAAGAAACTTGTCTGCATTTCTTCAGTAATTTATATGTAATCACTATGTGCAAACATTTTTAGCCCTGGAGATTGAAGGTGACAGCTCTATTGAAAATCCAACGACCCATTTCAAGAATGCCTGTTCCACGTACATTCTGAGGTCATCTTCATATACAATAAGCCCCGCATGAAAATCTTCACATATCATATGGATATGTGAAGAGTTGTCACACTTCCAGAATCAAAAATGGACATTCTTGATCCTTACGTGTATATAGTTAATTTATATTTTTGATAATATTTACTTTAGTTGAAAAAATAACGAAAGCAAAACACGTCATTTTCAAAGCACGGCTTGCTGCGATCTTCACGGAGCGCTTCTATTAATCCCTCGAAATCGGCACGACGGAAATCCTCAGTGTAGTATTAAAGATCAACCAGATTTCGAGCCGACCAAGGGGATTTAAATTCTACAAAATGGGAAATAATGATCATTCTTATTTTTACCGGCCGTGAATGGAAAACAAATAACACATGAGATTAAGATCGATTTAATTAGCGTTCATTGTGAACAAGTCTATTCGGTTACACAGTCTATTAACGACCCCAGATTTTCCACCCCTTGATCGTTTCCCACACTCCGGCCGTTCCGTTTTTGATACTATCGAAAGCGTCTGCCGTTGCGTTCTTGGCACTGTCGTAGACCTCAGCCGTCCGATTACGAAATCGTTCCACATCCGGATTGCTGCCGATCTTGTCGATTCCTTGGTTGATCTGATCCTTCGCCGTATCGTAATAGCCGGACGTTTTGTTGAAAAAATTCTGCACATTCGGATCTTCCTGTATTTTGTCGTAGTATTCCACAGTCGCATTGCTGGTGACGTTGTACAAACCACCGGCCGTTTCGGAGATCGCGGCCCAATTTGCCCATATGACGAATGCGGATACCAGCACGAAGCCCACTACCAAGGCAAACCGGAGAAAGGAACCGAAGACATTCATGCAACAGTGGCAACATTTGGCCAGACATGTTCCGCAACCACAGCAGCATCCGCGGCTATTGTTGATGCAAACTCCACAGTGAACTGCGGTGGCCCGACCTGCTTCTCCGCAGGGTTTTCCCAGGCAAACAAAACATCTGATGCACGACCGAATATCCAGTGCCCGGAGTGCGCGGCTCATTTCTTTTTAGCTTGTTTTCACTGCCTTTTTTCCTCGGAGACGTTCTGCAATGCTCGAAGATAAACAACGAATTATAACTAGAATCAAATCTCGACAACATATTCAAAACGTATTTTTCCCGGAACACTTCGCACCACCAGTTTGTTAGAGGAATATTAGATTTCGTAATGGATAAGCCTTTTTTCGTGTAAAAGTGCTCCGAGAAATGGTTTTAACTTTTGTTTGTCAAGAAATTTTCCAAGCGCTTACTTTGATGATGAAAGAAAAACACACCGGACGAAAGTGATCGAGTTTGATCGTTGGATCGTCGGTCGTTGTCGTCGTTAGGGATGTCGAATAATCGTGTGATGTATTTCAATAATCGAATAGAAAAAAAAATGTAATCGAATAACGCCAAATCGAATCACCATCATCAATGCAACTAATAATTCAGGACGAGTGTTACGATTATTAAAATATGAATAGCCTTCATATCAGGTTCAGTAAACTCTAATCTTCCACCTGATAGCGACCATTAAACATCGATAGAATTGAACGTTCGCCTACGTACACAGTAGGAATCGAACACCCGTCAATGGGTTACTTTTTTACCCATTTCGCAGTCCTGTACACAGTAATCTCAATATACGCTTTTATGACTATAAAATACACGGAGAGAAACAAATATTCTAAAAAGCATAAATTCAACAATCAGCGAAACAAACTTTCAATATCCATAAGATTGCATTATGATTGTTTGCCATATGAATTCAGTATGAGTTTAATAAATTTATCTTATGAAATATAATGATCTTGAAAAAATCAAAATATGGAGCAACCTGGGGTAGCATTATGTAGTTCGAAACGAACGACTTTTTGTACGATCACTTGTGAGAGAAAGTTCTTCGTTTCGTGATCCAAAATACGGCCTCTGGATTCGAACCTTGAACGTTGAGGTTATCCAGTAACTTGCCCACTAGTATATATAAACACTTCCCGGATAAAAATAACCATACAATTGCAATACAATAATATAAAATAACAATAAAATCTATTTCCGACCATGAATCTTATTGTTCATGAATCAGATAAATGAAAAATGCATATGGTCATTACAATAGATTTACAATTCCCTCTATGTTTTCAACAATTGAGAAACAATACAATTAATACTAAATGACCCAAATTTATTTGGAAAGTAGTGGTGTTTTCTACAGTTAAGGTGAATCGCTGCTCCATGTATTTTTTTCCTATCTTGTTGCAATTTTTCTTATTGCTTCCGATCTTTATTGTAACTTAACGCAGGACAAATAACGCATGCAATATTCTCATTCAAGATACCTCATCGGGTGATATCACACCTGTTGCTTAAGCTCTTTAGGCGATCCGGCTAGCTACTCTAAATGGTCTATGAGGTGTGGTGGCAGCCGATAGAGGAGTGAATGAATCCATGCAACAATTCATTTATGCGTTACACAAAGTGGTTCTGTCTACAAACTATAGCGGGCTGTCGTGGAAAACTTAACACTATTGGGCATACATACAATCTTCTCTGCACATGCAAATTCTTCAGCGCTTACTGCTTCGGTGGGGGCCCCATGACGCTGCTTCTGCTGTCTCCTCGACGAAGCTACTGCTTGACTTGCTGCCGTTTGTTGCGCGACCCTCCGGACACGTCTACTGTTGCAACACCTCTCGCACCGTTGTAATGTCGCACGGACTGCACCGATGCACCGTCCGTTGTTGCGTTACATGCCTGTGTGGGCTTAGTCTTGCAGCAACCGATATGTCGCGGGACGTTGAATGGATCGACGCTCGTTCGAAGAGATGCGGTTTCGATAGATGAAGTGAATTGAGCCCGTTGGTGTAACGTAGCGGTGTGGTCGTGGGTGTGGTTATATGCTCAATCTCCACGTGCTGCTTCGAATTCGTCAATAGTCGCCAACACGAGAAGGCAGGGTTTGGAGCCTATAAATAAAAGGCCCCCTGTCGAGGTGACGTCACGTTAAACCTTAGTTCATCATGTTTTTTGCAGGTGTTTCATTCATACCTTGCGAAGGCCTTCGGGATTCTTATTGGAGCTTATGGGTCCTGATGACGTGACTGCATGCAAAACACTGTTGCAGGTGGAATTATGCCAGTATGCCTGCTTGGTGCCGGTAGTCTGTGCCCGTGACCTTGAAACGATCGTCTCGTTAGGCTCTACCCGTATGTCGCACCCAAGTATCACCTAGATAACTGCAAAAGCATGTTAGCATGGTTTTGCAAGAAAAGATACATTCGGATTACCTTGCTGGCGTTGCACTTGAACGTCGGCCACGTTCAGAGCGAGATTCCGAGTTGTCCACGCGGTTCGTTTGCTTTGGTCTTCTCACCAACTTAGACCAATTCAGTTTGTGCACTTTTGCCGAAAACGATCACTACTGGTAGGACGGCAACCACACAACAGAACTATTCCGACCACTTTCAATAGGAACTATTGTTCTTTGCTTCGATTGTTCATGACAGTGCGAGAGTGGGATCAATATACAGCCTCTGGACGATGGTTTTGGGCATTGATGATTTGGTGTTGCTGCATGGAATTGGCTGCGATATTGATTAATGCACCCAAAGAAATTTTCTGCATTTTTGTCGGCGTAATCTCGAAATTTTTTTTGTGTAACAATCTTTTATCTCTTTCTGGCAAACTTATCTCGCAATTTCAAATTGATAAATCTCGATTGTTACTGAATGAACATCGAATCGAACTTTATCAGATTGCTCACAGCAAGTACGTATACAAACTGATGTGATTAAACATTCAGTGTCTAGTACAGAATCAAAGTTATGTCAATTCTAAATTTTGAAGAAATGGCTGCCGTCGAGAATGCTTCAGTGTATGCCGTTAAGATACATAACAACCCCCCTTTTCTATTGTCAATGTCTCAATTTAAATACATTAGAGTCTATTGTGGTAACAATAACTCCTATTGTAATGTTATCGTTGTGAACAATACTATTAATTTTACATACTATAGATTCTATTGTATGGTTACAATATAGGGTAGGGAACGGCTTAAGCACCCCAAGTCCCTTTTCCTAGCACGGGGTAAACGTTAACCTACAACACTCATTTTTGGCAGTATGGTGCTTCACTACATGGAGCACCATACTGCAAAAAATGAGCGTTGCAGGTTAACGTTTACCCCGTGCTTGGAATAGGGTCTTGGGGTGCTTAAGCCGTTCCAAACCCTATTCAATTGTAAATCTATGAGATTTTTTTATTCGGGTTGTTATCAGGAAAGCTTGAAGACGTACAAGAGCAACGTCGTGTGAAACAAAATCCCAGTCTTCACGAAAACACGAGCGGCGCTGAGCTTGTTTATGTTTATTGAGCACACCAAACATGAGAGCAACGACGGATAAACGCGACGTGTTTGCACTCAGATTCGAGCTCAAATGCAAAACTTGAGTTTGTACATCAGGCGTAAAACTCGTGATCAAGCGTAATTGTTGGTGCCTCTGCTCGATCACCGACGGGTCTGGAGGCAAAGGCTGATTGTGTCTTTTCTTCGACGGCTTCATCTGCAAGCAGTCAAAACAAGATTCCTGTTGTATTGATGAGCCCTTGAGAATAACATTATGTATAAAATGTTGTCGAAATTAGTGCACCTGGATAATCATTTTCTTTCTTTCTTTATTGTCGTCAATCAGGAGTAGACCATATGTTACATGTTGTTCTTAATCCTAGTTATACTAGAGGTGATAAAATTCATAAGATTAGTTTAAATAGTGCCTGGTTTACATTATTCATATGGCGTGACCATTTCGTGTACATTAAATACTTAACTTCATAACTTATCGATCAATGCCTAGCTAACCTTGAAAAGAATGTTTGCCTAAGAGTGTTTTATTCATTGTAATATCAATTCTTTCACAATTTGCATTATAACAAGACATCATTTTGTTCAAAGGCCCATTTTTGGTATAGTTTGTTCTATGATTGCTCAGAAAATCTGATTCTGAGCGAGCGGATAGGAACATAAAAATTTATATTTTCTAATATCTCAGGGGCATTGACCCTTTGTGCAATGACATCATTTATAAAAGCTACCATAGCAAAGTCTCTTCTCTTTTGTAATCTCTCTAAATTGATCAATAAACATCGTGATTCATAGGATGGCAGCGGAAAGGTAGTCCAACCTAACTTACGAAGAGCAAATAGTACACATTGTTTTTTAACTGATTCAATTCGATTATTATGCGTTTCTTGATATGGGGCCCAAACAATGCTGCAGTATTCAAGTAGGGGTCTCACAAGCGTTACATATAGTGCTTTCATCGTATAAGGATCGTTGAAGTGCAAACTAAATTTTTTAATAAACACAAGCATGTTGCTTGATCTATAAATAATGCTGTTATAATGATAAACAAAAGTTAGCTTAGAGTCGAGTATTACACCTAAGTCCCTCACCTGGCTGCATCTTTCAATATTATTCTGTCCAAGACTAAAAGTTGTCTGCATTGTAGTTTGCTTTCTTGTAAATGATATTGAATTACATTTTTTCACATTAAGTTCTAGCAAACTCTTCTTACACCAGTTGTGGAAGTTGTCAGCATCATGTTGAAGATCTTCACGACACTGACTGCCTGCAAGACTGCTGTTTTTATTGATTGACGACAGTTCATCTTTAATACTGTTAAGCAAAACTTCCATGCCTTCCATCGTATGTTGCACGATGTTGGGCTTATCCAATTGGAGTACGAGTTTATGTATTACCTCCGTATTGGCATGCATTTGCCATTCGAGGATTTTTTGCTGATCGGTCAATTGAGCTTGCTGCTTGACAAGCTCATTGAACTCAAAACTAGCCGTGATGAGATTTTGGCACGAGTCACAACACGGGAGTACATATATCAATCACTTTTTTGTCCTTCTTACGGAGAGAATTTCGTGGCACTAGTACACCTACACAGGCGGCATGGAATTTTTGAGAGCATCTCACATATGTCCACATGTCTGAGTCAACGGAAGAGTCCAACGAGCAAATTTCACAGCTAATTTTTGTTTTATTTTAAATTTTCGGCAAAACAAAAGCACTCAGAACAAAAACAAACGTATGAAAACATTATTGTAGACACAAAAGCACGTGGCTAGGAGCAAATAAAAAACGCGTGCGAACTGATTGACGACTAAACCTTGTTCCATATAATTCCATTTCCCTACTGGCAGCCCTGCTGTCAGTTTATCAGTGTACACTGAACCCAAACATCCTCCTTTTATAGGTCGGTATCGTGTTCGAAAGAAATTTCTTTTTCTATCTGAAACGGAAAAGTAAAGAATCGAAAAGAAATTTCTGCAGCAGTATCCACCTATGAAGAACGAAAAATAAAATTGGAATTTGTAAGGTTTCCACGCAAACTAATGGGAGCTGTCACATTTACTTTCGGAAAAATGATCCGCTCGATTATTCCGTAGGTGAAGGTGACATTTCGTTCCATGCAGATCAGGGATGCCATATTCACAGACATGTCTGTAAATTTGCAGACTTTTCATTTTTATTGCAGACTTTTTTAAGGATGCAGACATTTAGCAGACATTTTATTTATGTTGCAGACTTTTACAGACATTTGAAATATTTTTTAAATTTCAAATAAAGGTATTCTCTGAAGTTCGGATTTAAAACGTTCGAGGATCTGAAAAGTATAGTAGGTACGGTAAGAAGCTTTGTTGAAATATTTTAAAATATCGTAGGTATAATTTAAAGTAGAAATCCTTGAAGAAATGAAAGGCGGTTGGCCACTCGGAGACACAATGGGCCCGGAGATAAGTATCGTATAGACCCTTTCCGAGGGTAACATGGAGTCCCTACTTATGTTTGTGTTCTATCCCACGCGTGTTCAAACCCATGCGAAAAATTGCTGTCAAAGTGTTGGTAATATGGGTCCTTTGCTATTAAGTCATAGCGAAAATCAAGGTTCACAACAATACAAATCATATTTAAGAAAGTTAGAGACTTCTTCGAAAAAAAAGCTTCTCCAATGGACAGGTAGAAACTTCTCAGAAGTATTGGTAGCAAGCAGTTCATGCAAGAAGAACCTACAAAAATTCATTACCGAAGTTCAAGATCATACTTACCAGAATTTCAAGCAAAACTTCCCCAAGAATCAGGAGAGGATTTATCAGAGCTTTAGGAAGAAGTATAGGGGAGACGACTTCTCTGAAGTTTGGAATTTTCATAGGTGTTGGAGTTCGTCTCAGAAATTAAGATTGAACTTCCAAGAAGTTCAGAAAAAAAACTTCCCCAATTTTCATATGGGAGCTAACCAGGAAGGGCACTACCAATAATTTCTCAAAAAATCAGGAAAAAAATCCTCAAGATGATGCGTCATAGAAGTTGAGGAATGAACTTCTCACAAGTTCAAGAAATAACTTCTCAGAAGTTCCGGAAGAATCTTCTTGAGAGGTTAGTTGGAACTTCCTAAAAGTACTTGATAGCTTTTCCAGCTCAGAGGAAAAAATTCGGCATTTCAGAGTACGGATTTCTCAAAATTCTTTTGAGAGAAAAGAATGAATTTTTCCAGGAGCATTGGAGATACTTCCTTCTAATTTAAGCACGAATTTTCTAATAGTTCCGAAACAAATTTCCCCAAAGATCTTGAGAAAACTTCTCAAAAATTCAGAAGAGGACGTTTCAGAAGTCCAGGAAGAAACTTCAAGAACAAATTTAAGGGAACTTTCGTAAAACTTTTGGAATAAAATTTTCCTCAAAATTCCGGATGGGACCAATCAGAAGTTTGGAAAGCATAAGCTCAGGAAAAAACTTCCCCGAATTTCAGGACGAAACCTACCAGAGAGGGTATTACCTGTAGGGTCAAAATAGTTTTTTTTTTTTAAAACAGTAAAGAACTCCTCAGAAGTTCACAAGAGGACTTCTCAGAAGTTGCAAAGAGACCAAAAGTTTAGTTGGAACTACCCAGAAGTGCTAGAGTGCTCCCCTAAAGTTCCTAATCGAACATTCCAGCGTTTCTGGATGAGAACTTCTCGAAGTTCATGAAATCCCAGAAGTTATGGTAGATTCTTCTGATAAAATCAGGAAAAAAAAACTCTCCAGAAGTATAGGGGGATCTTTCTAGTAGTTCAAGCAGGAATTTCTCAGAAATTAAGGAACAAACTCCTCCGAAGTTCAGGAGAATACTTTGCTGAAGTTCAGAAGAGATTATTTCGGCAGTTCAGAAAAAAAAACTTCTCAGAAGTTCAGGAAGAAACTTCTAACAACTTAAGAAGATTTTCAAAGAAATTCTGGAGAGTACTTTCTCAAAGTTTTGCAGGAACATTTCTCGTAGTTCAGGATAAGACTTATCAGAAGTTTAAAAGGTTCAGAAAAAAAAATTCTCAGAAGTTCAGGAAGAAACTTCTAACAACTTAAGAAGATTGATTTTCCAAGAAATTCTTGAGAGTACTTTCTCAAAGTTTAGCAGGAACATTTCTCGTAGTTCAGGATAAGACTTATCAGAAGTTTAGAAGGTAACTATGTTCAGGAAAAAAAATTACCCAAGGTTTCTGGAAGGTAAGGTTGGGTTCTTAAATGTGAATTTCGAAGAAAATAAGGAGTGACTGCAAAGAAGTTCATGAGAAATTTTGCCTGAATTTCAGGAGGAAACTTCCCAGAATAAAGCAAAGAGCCTTGCAGAAGATTAGGAGAGAGTTTCGCTGAAATTTAAGAGATAATCACTGACTAACCGAAGAAGCAGTCTTTACAAAAATCATTCAGATGTACATAATGATATTGATGATCATGAGTGATGATGGTACGATATTAAAATATGGTACACATCATCTCTGGTCATTGTTGAAAAAAAAAGTCTGTCGAATTTATCAAATAAAAACTAAATTTTGATTTTAAAAAACAAAACTAGAAAGAGCGTTACAGGGGAAAAAAATTATAGAAAATTGTGTCATCTATGCAAATTCTTCAAGCTTCAGTGTCACTTTAAAATTATGAAACAATAGTGTAAGATTGCATACAATCCAAGAATTAGATGCAAACATGTTTACATAATCACACAAATAGCGATAATGACATAACTCGTTCTCTTATTATGTCTGTTCGTTGAAAGAAGTCTAACGTTCTAAAAAAAAAAAATTACAGATTTTTATGTGCATTGCCAGACATTTCAAATTTTTATCACAGACATTTGGAAAAAAAATCTGGCATCCCTGATGCAGATCAATTGTCAAAATTCCGCTTGCTAATATTGAACAAAATTCCGTACAAAAACCTCTTTGCTTTTTAGGTCAATACTGGCCTTATCGAATGAATCCTCCGTCTGTTCATATCGTAACGTTGAAATCGATTTTTTCGAATGATAGATGCAGGCGGAGGACTGCGTTTCTAGAAACCAGATGATTATCCTTCTAATGTTGAACAACTAAAGGCCTGAATACACGCACGGCATCGTTATGCCTTCTTCATACAAAATAGAAGGCGTAATCGCACCTTTCGTTGGGATACCTTCTATCCTTTACTGTCCTAGATAGCCTTCTAGCCAAGAAGGTAGTTACTTCACGCCTTCTATGACTCACTTGACCGCCTTCCATGTAAACGCATCACACCGTTCAGAAGGCGTAATATTTTTTTTGACGCCGTTTTTACACCTTCTATTGTCGGAGGTGCTGACAACGCCGTCTTGAATCGCTTCATGCCTTCTTGTGTCAAATTGTTTGAATTGCGAGAGAGGATTTTGTTGTTTATAGGATTTTGTTTTGCATTTTCATTTATTAAGAAAAAAAATGTAGTGGAAGTAATTCAATATAGGGTAACGGGATGTAATATTAGCCTAGCTCCTCAATTCGACCTATGCATAAAAATATCATAAATCCTGCGATAATCGGCAAAAAAAAGTTGGCATCATGCTGATCGTTTTATTTTGAAGTTGTTGAGTCATTATTCATCAATTTATAGTTATATACTTGAGAGATATTTTTGATTTCCTAAACTTTTCCGCGACTGGTTAAGCTCAACAAATTATCGTCATGATCTTCAAATGCCCTAAATTTGGCAAAATTGAATCGAATGCTTAGTGATGCATTTGAAATGTAGATAAAAAAGGTAGCACGCTATAAATTAGCTATTCACAAAAAAATGAGCAATGATTTAACAAGAATACCGTAGACCGAATTTTAGGAACACATTTATTCCTATGTTCCCAACTATGGCCGAATGTAGTTATTACATATAAAAAAGTTTATATTGATATAGTTTTCGATTGAAATGTGTGAGAATGTAATTGTAATTTTTTTTGAAGAGTTTATCCAAAGCAAAATTTTAGTAACAAATTCTATATAGTAAGAATTTTACAGTATTGAAATAAAATTGCCAATTGGCTGTATGTGAAAGTCATTTAAAGTAGTTTTGTTTTAATTTGTTTTGTGTCTTTTAAACAAGAATTCTTAAGAAGATTAGATTAGATTAGATATCTTTATTATTGAGCTTTTCAGCCTCGGCTGGTTCAGCTCATACGAATTCTTAAGAATCCTTTTGGCAGAATGTAAACAAAGTAACATCTGAAAATGACATTTGTGACATTTTTCGATCAAGCCTTCTGTATGCCGTCTTGTCTTGACACCTTCCGCCTTCCGTGTAAATGCAAACCAAAAATTGAACGGCGTGACAACAAGAAGGTGTGTAGACGGCGGAGTCCAACACGGCGTAATTGTACCTTCCATGTAGACAGCAAGAAGGCAGTACGTGCTAGAAGGGCCACAAGTAGGTATCAAGAAGGTACTGACAAATTTCGCCAAGAAGGCATCACGATGCCGTGTGTATTTAGGCCTTAATAATACGCGAAGTGAATTGACCTCCTGTTCGAATTCGAATGCACGCTGTATGAAAATCATCATCCCAAAGTGGAACGTGCTATTGCATTGGAAAGAGCCCCATAGCGCAAATCATTTGAAATGAGGATGACAAACATTCCAGTTTACATCATTCGATAAAAACCTATCAATCACTATCAGAACTTGTACCATCACGAAGGATAGAAACCCGCTTGTTTCTACGGAGTCACGGAAAATATATCCTCCTTCAATTTTTGTGCTGCCGTTGCTAAACTTTGCTCAGCGGTTGAGGAAGCGTGTGAATTAAGTTCATGTCGTTGAACTGTTTCAAAATATGCATAAATCGCAAGTGAACTACACAGTTTTGAAACAAACATCATATTAAATTCGGTTAACTGTTATACGAAATATGGATGATCATCATATGGATCTAACCATAAGACAATTGATCCAGATTCTCGAATGCTCTTCGTTAAAGGGTGGAATCGAATTACTTTTCTGACGATCTCGGGATGATGTTTGGAATCCTAGAAAGTTGAGCTGTAACTAAAAAAGATAATAAAAATAGTATTTTCCATTTAATTTCAACTACCTTTATTGCGAGTCGAGCATGAGTACACGACACTGAAGAAGTTTGCACATTGTAGACGAAGTACGTGTATCTGTCAAGCTAAGCAATAAAAGTAGTTGGAATTAAATTTTCTTCTCATTTCTAGTTATGATGATTGAATACAGTGTAGCAAGGAAACGCATTGAGCCAAGAAAAAAATCGTTTTTGAGTTAGTCTATGCTTACATCCTGTAAAGTATGACAATGCTTAGGCCGTTTT